>JAFFZR010019893.1:0-10043 GCA_018397195.1 Lethrus apterus | reverse complement strand
TTTTATAATATTCACACATTAAATAGAGAGATCACAAAATGCCATATTTTGTATGTAATATTACTGCTTTCTTGAGTAAAGCTTGGTGTATCTTCTTATTTACAGCATATTCTATTTATTAGTTCGTAGTTTTACAGATTTAAACATTAAAACATTACTTTTATGGTTCTCAGGAGGGATGACAATGTACGATAATTAAAAAATACATCAATATCTCGAAAATTATAGTTTTCCGCATTTCAATTGTTTCAAAAAGAAGAAGACTTATTAAGTATGTTGTGTTACATATCAAATTTCTAATGCTTTTACTACTATCACTAGAGATCCCTCTAGTGTTGCATAAAATTTCACGATCTTGCTGTATTTCGTTGTTGAATTACAGGCGTTTTGCCGAAGACCGTCGGCTGTCAAAATTTTTGAATAAATGCAAATATCTTAAAAACGAATAGACATAGACAAATATTATCCAAACAAACTTATATTAGAATTACCCATGGAATTGAAAAATGTAATAATACATAGGGTGTTCCATTTAAAATATTAAAGTTATTCGTGGTTGCGCACAAACGACACACTCCGTATAGCTTAAAATAATTTTATGTGGTGGAGACCATAAATTCAAAAAAACTTTTGATTTAAAATATTTTTTGTATTTTGCATAACAACTGAGATATCGAAGAATATCGCACTAATGTTACACCCTGTATATATATTTTTTTTTTATTGGAATTTCTCAAAACACTCTTGAAAACTATAATGAAAATCTTGTAGATATACATACAAAATTTAATCTGCTTAAAATAAATTTCCATATTTTTAGAATTTAAAATATAATTATTACTTAATAATAATAATAATGGGTAATCCATTTTTTTAAATAATTTTCAATTATTTTTATAAAACATAACTTTTTTAAAAAAATACTAAAAAAATATTTTTTTATAAAAGGAATTCAAAAATAACTTAAAACCCATCGACTGTTCCCATAGAGGAACTTACTTACATAAACAAATAAATAAACCTATTTCCAAGTTCTTAGTTGTTCGTGTAAACGTCGTAATTCTGATTGGATTTATTATTGAAATTACATCTAATAATATTTAAGCAAACAAATTCCAAACTAAAATGTCGACTATAGAATGCTGTATGTATTCTATAGTCGACTTCGTGTTTTTTTTAATTGAGTCTGCGATATAGCGGAGATTCCAGTGACGGAGACTGGAATCCTCAGGTCCCCGACTGACTACCCCTCAGAGCTTATACATATGGAAAAAAAAACAAAGGCAACCAGTGACGTCACAGACTCGGTCCACAAAAAAAACAATACCAATAAAATGTAATAAATAAAAACATGTAATAAATAAAAACGAAAGGATTTCCAACATTTGCATTACAATCTGATTTAACTTACATATTAGTATGTGAGGGTTAGTATTAATTATATCGCTGCTGCGAAAATATCGAACCAGTTCAATATAAACATCTAAAGATTAAACCAAAAGAAACCCAACCAACTGAATAAACAAATTCTTCGAAATGATTAGGTCAAGGTTTACTCGCTTACTCATGTGAAGGTTGTCATCATATTGTCTGACTTTTCACGTTTTGAACATACCTATTTATGTTTCTCAAAAAATATGAAATAAAATTACAAGAAACTAATAACATTTTGGAAAGTGAGGAACACGTCTTCTTCTGCGCTTCAGAATGGGCTTGCGCCCCCCAACTTGGCGCATCTAAGGTGATCCATTTTAAATTGCAAAAAAAGTCGAACGAAATTATTACCAGTGGCGTAGATACTGAGGTGTAGTGTTTAATTTTCAAAATGATATAATTGATTTTATTATTTGTTATTTATGTATGTATGTCTAGCAAAATAAATAAGTAAACAGTCGAATAACCTTTATCGATGTCACAATTCGCAATCGTTTTATTAACTATCGCGGTGATTGTTGCGAGTTCTATTCGCTGGTCGTAGACTTGAACACACTATTTTTAGTTTTACGATAAAGGTTAACGTCGCAAGGCTATATAAATTCTCCGTCTCGACCAAACAACAGAAAATCGTTTTTTTTTTTATTTTTGAAAATATTTACGATGAACACTAATTGCAATTGATGGAGAATCGAGGCGTGCGTTGATGGCGTTTATTTTTCGCGTTATGAAGTGGGTTAATCGATTTGTTTACGAACATTTATCACAAAGAAGAAATTGTTTACGGATTGTTGTTTGCGTTTTGTGCGAAATATTCCCAGCACGATGTTCCTTTTCTGCAACGCATTTACAAATTCTACCGTAACGAGCGGTTTATATCGTTTGTAAAGTGAAAATTCGCACTAAATTCTTGTTAGTTATGTGTTATGTGTAAAGCACACGTTTACGCAGTGAATGAGAAAATAATTCAATAACGCGTTACTTGTTGACTGTTGGGCGATTAATTTATTGTTTATTATAGATAATGTTACACGAGAGAATAAATTGTTGACATGAATTACGACTTTATTTTATATAAAGTTATACAGAATATTAACCGGCACGTGCAAGACCGATCGTTTAGAAACTGTAATTTAATTTTTCGCCGCGACTCCTTTGGCGCTTTAAGACAAGATGTATTTGTGTAATTTTTTATTTTAGTAAGTATGTGTCAGATACCAATTTATTAGTTTTTTAATCTTTGACGACTTAAAATGTTTACGGAAGTTTTTGTGTACAGTTGATACTACGACGCCCTCGAACTGAGATTGTTGTAATCAGTCCTTCCCATTCAGATTCATTTTTTTCGACGAAGCCAACAATCTGTACAATACATTATTGTGAAGGTTAATAGAGATCAGAAGAACCAAATCAAACTAATGCATCAAGCCAATTTGCCCAGCATTCAGTTGTGTTTTGTTGGAAAATTTTCTATTTTGTTTATTTTGTAATATTTTGTTTATTCTTATGGACTTTGTCATGTAGTTTTGTTTTTTTTGTTGTTTGGTAAAATTTTCAATTTTTTTATATTGAATTATTTATTTATTGTAGTTCTGTCCTTACTGTTATTACCATTCAGATGTTTTCATTATTATCGACAATTTTTGTGATTGTATTTACTTTTATATCATAATTATTTCCTTTGTTTAGGTACATAAAAAAATATAATAAAAAAGCTACATTATATAGAGTGGATCCTAAAAAAAGAACCAGGCTATAATTTCGTTATTTGTGGTCCGATTCAGAAAAACAAAAAACTATGAAAAATAGCTCTAAACGTACTACGCGACAGTAATATTTTTGCTTCCCTTTGGACCACGGGTATTAACGGGCGATAGTCAATTTTTTTTTAAATGGCAACATATGATTTTAAGTACCCAGTTTGATAGAGTATTATTTTCTTAATTCAGTCATGTAATCAAAAATCAAATATGCATTTGCACAAAAAAATCATTTGACTTACATTTTTAGTTAAAAATTAATTGATTTATAACCTTTTGTTTAATTTTCACTCTTAAATAAAGTTTTTTTAATTTATAATTTAATTTTCTACTCAGTGTTACGCCAGATGTATTAGAAAACGTGTCACAATGCAGTCTGTAATTGGGTTGTGACATGCATAGCTCACGTTGTCGGAAAGAAAGAAAATTGTGCAACTGCATATTTGATTTTTGATTACATGACTGAATTAGGAAAATAATAATCTATCAAACTGGGTACTTAAAATCACATGTGGCCATTAAAAAAAAAAAAAAATTGACTATCGCCCGTTAATACCCGTGGTCCAAAGGGAAGCAAAAATATTACTGTCGCGTAGTGCTTTTAGCGCTATTTTTCATAGTTTTTTGTTTTTCTGAATCGGACCACAAGTAACGAAGTTATAGCCTGGTTCTCTTTTTAGGATCCAGCCTGTATATTGCTGTTAAAGCTTACAACATGCTTCCTATGCATATTAAAAATGAGACAAAGTTTATTAAAAATTTAAAAAAGCTACTACCAACGGGATCACTTTGGGCAACTGTTTATATAATTTTAATTTTGATTTTGTATGTAGTTGTTTGCAGCTGATTATGAACTGTAATTTTAAATTTAACATTTTTTTAACATGTAATTTTTTTTTGTAACATATATGGTGTTTATATCTCAGTATATAGCTAATCGCTTTACCATGTCTTCGCTCCTTGACGTTACTATATCTTTGGAGATTTTTGCTGGCAATAAAAAATATTATTATTATTATTATTATTATTATCTCAGCTCTTCATTTGTAATCCTTTGGCAAGATTCTACGTACGCGTTTATAAAGTTTATATTCTTTTCGTATGTGTCCATGCTTGTGGTTCTTACAGTAAGACACACATTTTAATGGGAAATAACTTTTATGGCCCAATTTGTGTGCTGTTTATGTTTGTTGTTGGAACTTAGAACAATTTATTTATGTACGGTTACGTTTGTTGTTTCTTCTCATTTCTCCCACCAAACAATTTCAAACAAAAAAGATTATTGTTATGACTCATCACGATGAATATTTCTTTGTATTTGAGTTGATGAAGCTATTTATGTTGACTTACGTCAACATAAATGGGTGGACGTTTAATCGTGCCCTAAAGAAACGCAATAAGTGCATAAATTGCCTGGCGACAGACTTATGCAAACGAAACAAGTTGAAAAAATCTCATCGTGTAATTTATTGCCGGCAACAATGCATTAATATACATTGATAATCTGGCAAAAACGTCAATTAGATTAATAAATTCCTTTCCCGTGTTATTGAGGTCGTAAATAAGTCGGTGTTTTGCAATTTTTGCGATTTTTCGTCATCGAAAATTGGGGGAAATTTTAGTGTAAAAAAATGCTTATGTGATTTTTCATACGTCGGATTTGTTATTAATTTCGAAAATTAAATATTTACTCTAATTAAAAGTCAACTTGCACTTACACTTGCTGAGTAGATTGGAATTTTCATCTCAAAACATATAAACATTATGAAAATTTTGTATTGAACTTTGTTTAAAAAAAAAATCTTTACAAACTTTAATCCTTATATTTTATTTGCGATGTTCATTTTGAATCAATTACAAAGTTCATTCTTTTTAAAACATTGTTTTGAAAAAGCGATAAACTTTCACACACGTACGTCGTACAGCCTCAGCACCCACTCGGTCTGACGCTAAGGCTCATTCATCGTTATCGTTAAACATGTCTATTGCACTTGATCTTCGAACTCTGACGTCGTTGAAAGCTTCCGTTTTACTCGTGTTCTTTCGGTACGTCTCAGAACTCGAACCGAAGACACACACGATTATCAGACAAGATTCTCGTGCGTTTATTGTCGTATCGTTGTTGATCAATTTTTTCTTGTTAGGAATTTATCAATTTAAAAACTAAATTTTTTGGGAGGCAACTGCAAATCTATTATAAAATTTTTAAAACGTCAGGTGTTCCCACTCATTTTCTTATTTTGTTTAGTCTACAAGTTTATCTTACTCGGAATTTCCGAAGGCAATGGATAGGTTTGATAACGTATGCATTACTTGACGACATAAGCGTGCTCACGTGTAATCAACAATCAACATTAAAATGTATTACAATGTATTAGACATACATTTTATATATATATTTGATGATTAGGATTAGTGTCCCTCATTTTAAGATTCCTCGATGTTTCCTTACCTCCGATTTCCAGTATTCAGAAAAACCAAGACCCGCAGTTAATTTCCAATAACATGCGAAATGATCGAATTTGTAATTCAAATATCCGGCTCGAAGGACCAAAAATAATGGTACCTTACAAAAACGGTCTTAGTTTAGCGAAAACACCGGCCGTCATCAGTCAAACATGAAATGAGTCAATAAGTTCCACAGAGCGATCAAAATCAACGAAAGATACGCATGGATACAATAGGTCGGTTTCTACGAACAGTTCCGAACGCTTCGTGATTTCGTGGGACAATTAAAAACATTCAATTTGTGATTAACTTTAAGCAACTGAAAGTCGCTCTGTAATAGGCAGAATACAAAGCTATTCAGAAAGAACTGTTTGTAGGAACGGAATAATTACTATTAAAATGCGTAGTTAGCGAACGTATTTATTGTTCAAAGAGCCGGCTCGAAGGACCAAAAATAATGTTTATGAAAATCACAACTAACTTCATCGTGGACTTGTTTTATTGCGATGCGATATGAATTTTTAACAAACAAAGAACAAAAAAGAAACGCGTTGACGTATTAATTATTATTAATCCCGATGAAAATGATTTCCAAAAACTTGTTATAGGAGATAGTGAGCAACAACTTCTCAGCAACCAGATTACACCAACTAAGAAACAATATCTGGGAAATATAAAAGAAGAGTCACAAGATTAATTTTATTACAAATTAATAATATAATATTACGAACGCACGTTGTTTAGGAATCCATTTCCCTGGCGTCTCCTGATTCTTAGATTTGATTTTTTGACACAGTTTTACTCTAGAGCCTTCCTTAGTATTACTGTTTTTGTAATTTGTAATTCATTGACGTAACAATTTTTAGATATTTTATATCGTTTTTTTTGTGCGCCCGTTGCTATTTCGAGGTAATCTATCCGACTACAGTATATATAAATACATAACGTCTTTTCCGGGAATCGCATCTGCCGTTTCAGCCGTCCGCGTTATCATCGATAGCTTTTAGTCGCGCGAATCTTGTTGGAGAACGGAGTTCATCAAGTGACCGCGTCGCGTCGTTCTTGTAACTACGCTCACTTGTCACCGTAATAAATTCACGGTTGGAAGTTTTCGAAGTTCTTTTGAACGATTCCGCCGCAGATAAATCTTTGCCGCAATCGTGTTGTGTTTTGCCCGATGGCGCGTATGGAAAATCGAAGAGATCTGTTTGGAATTTGCCGTCCCGAAATGTTTGCGGTGAGTAATTATAAGGCGGCTTAGTCTCGCGAGAACGCTCCGGGCTCTGTTTATCAATTGTTGAATGGTTTGGTTGTGAATTTATTTATCAGGAATTATGTGCGTTGATTTTTTTTTTTTAAACTGATGGCTTGAAATTTTATCTTTTGTGTACAACTTGCCCGGTTCTATTAATTTGCTAATAAAATGATTTTGGGATTTGAAGTTTTAAAGTTTTGAAATGTTTTAGTGTGATTCCTAACCTAAACTGTCTTAATAAATTTTTTTGGTAAGAAATGAGGTGTCCTCATCTAAAGTGAAACACACTGTATAATTTGCATTCATTTCCTTTTTCTAAACTGGAACAGATGAACCATTCAAGTTTGTTGATTTCGAGCTTCGAGCCTTTATCCTTTTTAGTCACCAATCCATCTTCATATGATCTATTGTAATTAATTGTGAAGTTTCGTGATCTACTCGACTTATTTTCTTGAAAGGCTTTTCCCATCTCTTCGTTGTTCTTTTAATTTTCGTTACTTGAGTTTGTTTCTCGTTCTAACGTTACACATTTTATCTTCCTCTCCGGGCATATTGCCATGTTTCCGTAGAATTTACTTATTCATTGATTTAGCCTTTTTTTGAAAACACCATATGTTAACGCTTTCCATGCCTAACTCCGCAAGTTTATAGATGTTTTCTTCTTACAGGTTCGAGTCTTATGAAATTTCCAGTTCGCTTTTTGAAGGTTTTTCCCACCGAGGCTTTGTTCTGTATTCGTTGCATATTTTTTTCTTCCTTGAATAAATCTTCAAAATGCTCGATCAACATTATGTTCCTTTTTTGTTTTGTCGATGACGTTTCCTAACTCATTAGTGTATAGATTTGTTTAATTTCTTTTTTTGGTTCATTTTCTGTTTTTATTTTTGTCACCATCTTTCTTTGAATCATTTGCATACATTCATCATCAAACTATTCGTTATTTCCATTCCCATTTCTTTGTCAATGTTTTCTAAAATAAAATATGTAAGTATTCCAATGACATTTTGGAAGAATTTTTCTCTGTTCTTAACTTTCTTCTTCTAGTTGGTAATATTTTACTCCTCAAGAACCTGTGCCTTAATGATTTTTCCCATTTTCTTCTTCGACTTGCTTCCTTGTTGAACTTGCTTCCTTTTGGACATGCCTCCTTGTTGGACATACTTCATTGTTGTATATACTTCCTTGTTGGACATGGTTCCTTGTTGGACTCGTTTCCTTGTTGGACTTGGCCATACTATACTTTTTATTATTCCAGTTTCTATCTAGTTTCTAAGCTTTCTTAAAATTTATTTTTTTATATCTTAATCTTTCTCTTCGTTATGTTGGTGGATATATCGATATAGTGGAAGCGAGATAAAAAAAAAACGTGTTTTTTCTTTGTTAAAAAGGCTTATTGCCTTTCAGGTTGTGTCAGCAAAATGAATTAAGGCTGTCGTAGCGTAAAATATGTAAAAAAATTCAAGTACAAGCTACTTAAAAGTTTTATTTTAATTTCGAACTTTGCAGACGAAAATTGTGTCCGGATAGTTACAAGTCACAATTTGCATCCTGCTGACGACATTTTAATAACCGTTTAGTTTAAAAAAATCGAATCCTACATCATGCATATTATTACTAAAATTATACACAAGTGCATGTATTTAGCTCTCTCAGCCAACGAGCTTTTTCACACGACGTTATTTTTTCCGTTCGCATTTACCTCATTTCATATTATAAAGTTGATTCACTCGCCATTGGAATTAATTCGACAAATAAGCAAACATTTCTTTGCTGCGCGTTATGCGAAAAAACCAGTCTAATTACTCGGTGGAAGTAACTGGCCGCCGTTGAATTCCACAAAAAGCATGCTCATTCAACTCATCTTTTGAACGATACAAAGTTGCAATAATTAGAAAGGCAATTTTGTATTTAAGAGTTGGAAACGCGGTTGGAGATATAAATTTAAAATCATTTAATGTGCAATATACAGTGTGTGCCAGATCGAGTGGGATTGCATGGGTAACTTTCTTATCATTCAAGATGGAGATTTGGTTAAATGGGCAATATTTTGCAGTTTTAGATGCTGATTAAAAATCTGTTTGAAAAAGTTCAAAATGTCGAACCCGTTGGAAGTTATTTTAAAAAAACTAAAAACTGTCATTTTCTTGTATGTCAAATATCTTCGTAAGTATAAAAGATACGAAAAAAGTTTCATATGAAAGTCACTGTATTCGATGAAACCAATTTAAAATTGGTGTCGAACGAAAATTCAAGATGGCTGCTTTCGTAGTAGTCGTATCAACTTCCTTAAGTTAAATGGGCGCCATATTGAATTTTTAGGTTACTGAATAGAATTTTTTATTCTCCTTTCAATGATGTTTTTACATTTTAATCAAGTAGGCTTACATGGATCCAAACAAAATTTATTTAAGAAAACAAAACTTAATTCTAATAAATCACATGAAATGTTCAAAATGCTGGCCATTCTTAGCTAAACATAGTTGACACCGTTTGACGACACTTCGGGTTACATTACGCAACGTATTTCGATTAATACTAGCATACGCTTCTAGTACTGCTTCGCACAGTTCCTGGACATTATTGTAGCTGTATTTACTTCCATATACTTTATTCTTTAACTGAGGTACCCCACAGAAAAAAGTCAAGAGGCATTAGATCAGCTGATCTGGCTGGCCATCGAACAACTAGTATTGGTTGCAATAACCTTATTGTCAAATCGGTCGAATTAAATAATCTATCACGTTTCATGAATTGTTTTTTTTTTACCATAGCTACTTACCTACTTTTTTGTGGTTCAAGTACTTAATACTTAATACTGAATTGACATGTTACTATGTATTATAGGAATTACATGTAAAGTTTTTCTAAAATAAATTTCACCCAATTTTGTTTGGATCCATGTAAGCCTACTTGATTAAAATGTAAAAACAATTAATTTTACTGGTATTTTTTATTCAATCATACGTTATCTTACATCGTTGAAAACACAATAAAAAATTCTATTCAGTAACATAAAAATCCAATATGGCGCCCATTTAACTTAAGGAAGTTGCTACGAGTACCACAAAAGCAGCCATCTTGAATTTTTGTTCGACACCAATTTTAAATTGGTCTCTTCGAATACAGTGACTTTCATATTTTTTTCG
>JAFFZR010019891.1:0-10187 GCA_018397195.1 Lethrus apterus | reverse complement strand
GCCGTGAATAATTGTTAACTTTCCATAATTTTCCATATCAGACTAATTTTTCTGATCGTTTCGATTGATCTTCGTTTCCCAATCCCAAATAAATGAAATGCATTCGTGACGTAATATCCTTAATGCGAGCGGAGATCGTATTCGTTTCCGGACATCGCATGTTTGAAAAGATACTTCCATAAAGCCGGGTAACAACGCGAAGCTTCGATAATAAATGCCCATGTGGAGTAAATGCGGCCGATATTAATACCGGGTGTGCGGTATTAAATTTTCGCTGGTGTATCAGCCCCCCCCCTGTTGCCGACGCAACGTTATTATTAAAGTTTCCGCTATCGCATGACGTACCATGGTACACATTAATATGTATGTTACGCTTTTTTTTGTGAACCCACGCGCCGCTTTGGAAAAGTCACCTCGATCAGTATGTATTTCGGCGTCGCGTAAATTCCCATTCGAATAATTCCGAACGAGCGACTTATTTCTGGAAACAACGCGATATTAAAATTGTTTATTGGCGCAAATCGCGATTTATTGCCGTTTATTATGCCGTTTGATTTTCCACATTTCGACAATTTACGACGCCTTTAAGTTTTGAAAATAATTAGTCAGTAAATCAGTAAATCGTAGTGAAATTTATTTATAAATGTTGAACGAAAAATGAAGGAATATGTCTACAACCTATTTGTGACCACAACCAAAGCCTGAGCCCAGAGAATTTCTTAGAATCTATGATATGTATAGTTAAAGAGATGTTCTTCTATCGACGATATCAACGGATTATTTCGGACCAATTATTTCTGAAATGTCTTGAAATGTTGCATTAGTAACTTTAACTCACTATAAAAATTAAAAACAGTTAAATTAAAGAGAAGACTAATTTGTGAGAATATAAGACTTTAAAAACCTTTACGGGTTTTTCTTTTCCCGTCCCTCCTCAAATTAAATTAAAGACTGTAGCATATTTTTGGCGCCCAACGTGGGGCAAATAATAACGATGTAAGGGCTGATAAGTTAGTAGTAAAATGAGAGTTTGGATTGAAAATTTCTGAAATTTAAAACGCATATTAACAGGCCCTCGTGCCCTCAAGTTTTTCGTAAAATATAAAAATTGTGGTTTGAATACCTTTTGTCATTTCAAAAATATTGCAATTCTTCAATGTCGTTAATTGTGAAAACCAACATCTTCTAATTCTAAAGCTTTTCGTGTCGAGGAATATCTAATTTCAGCAAAAATCGATCTGGGAAAAAAAGTTGTCTTTCACGTCTTTACGTCGATAGCACTTCACCGGACGTTTTTGTCGAGGCCCGGCGTGCGTGTGAACCGGGCACACCTTCTTCCGTGCGGAATGCGAAAGCACCACACCCTGAACGCCCCTGCCGCACGACACTTTTGTACTTTCCGCCGTTTCGTTAATACCGAGATTATTCAATTAAACTCGGCTTAATGCAATTTAGATTTGTTTTGATTGTACCACGTTCGCTCGATAAAGCCATATTTTGTTTCGTTCCAGATGTTTGAGATTAAAGATTATATATGGAAATTCATTGAAATCTGGTATTTTAATGACAGAAACACAATCAAATCAATCCGTTATTAATTAGAAACAAACACCAACTAAACCCAATACAATTAAACAAATAAATTCGTACAATAGTGATATGTAAATGCGTTGATACATAAGAGATTTTCAAATGCGAGATTCGTATTTTATGTACACATTTTTTGTGTCAATGTAATCATGCACGGGAAAATTGATTTATCGACCGACATGAACACGAAACATCGAGTGTCGTATCTCCTCGTTGCAAGGTAATATTCCCACAAAAAAAATTACTTTGGCGTGCAATCAAGTTAGAATTTATCATCGCCAATTTTTTCCCGTTGCCTTTCCCGTTCGCGCAATAATTTCGACGCAGATACCGTATGTGTGACACTGTGAAAAGATGAGACATCGTGAGTCAACGGTTGAGTATAAAACACAGCTTTTATATTACAGTGCATTTACCCATCGAGCCATTAAAAAATCAATAATGCCGATACACAAAAATTTTAAAAACGGCACTGTTCCTCAACTTAGATTCGATGTACATAAATAAAAAAATTACTCGAGTTCTGATTTTATATCGGATTTCTGGTTGTTAAACTGAATAGCCGGAAACGTTTATTTTGAAATGTTTAAAGCGTTCAATAAATTTAATCAAGTATCTAACATCAATAAATGAATCCACTTAAAAACAAACTTGAAATAAATAAATTTCATTAAAACGAAACATAAAAATAACGTCGGGTATACGTTCTAGTTGTCATTTGGAAAATGTAAGGAAATACGGTATCAGAGGAGAAAGAAGCTTTCAGAAAAAGAAAATTGTAATACCATAAACGAAGAATGGAAAAAATAGTACAGCAACAGAAAAATAAATGGTAGGCTGAAGAATGCAAAAAAAAGAACTAGAAAAAAAAGAAACAACCTAAGGCGTAAAATCTTTCGAATAAAAAAAGAAGAAGACGTAATTGCAAATGGGAAAGATAGAAGAAAATTCAAATCTTTCGTGTAAAGTTAAGAAAGGAGTAGAGCAACAGAATAAAAAAAATAGAAACCTACTTTTAACACAATTCTTTTATAGAGATTTAAAATGGGAAAGAAAAAATCCAACAAGGAGGCAACATGAACATGAAAAAGGGGCGATCATAGGCCAAAATAAGCAAGAGGTGGAGAGAATGTTTTTACTAGAAATTAAATGAAGAAACACATGGGGAATAGATTTAAATAATATTTAAAATTTATAAATAAATCCAAGGAGATGAATAACAGATTATAAAGAAACCAACAAGAATATAAGTGGATAGTGTTATTGAAAAGTTAAATTGAAATCATTTAGATTAGACCATTAATCAAAGAGAAATATATTTTAAAAAATTCTTTAAAAAAATAACATGACTAACAAGCTAAAGAGTTTGCAAAATTCTATTTTATACAGAGACTTTACGCCAAATGATAAAGATCGACGAAAAGCTTTTTGCAAATATAACGTTTTTTTTTTTTTGAAAATCTAAATTGCAAATTGCAATTTAAACACAAAATTTTTCAAATAGCTGAAAACCTTATGAAAACATTTGAATTATTTTAATGAGGAAATCAGTTTATAAGACACTTTCAGTTTTTTCAGAAACTATTCAGTTCTTTGACAACTTTTGTTTAAAATAAATAGTAATTTAAATTTTCAAAAAATCTGATAATTTTTTGTTTGTTTTTTAATTATTCAACATTAAGCTTGTGCAATATATATACAGGTGTCCCATAATTAACTTTCTTACCAGCAATTTTTGCACTAATTTAGGATTAAAATATATACTTAAAGGAAAATATCCAACCTAAAATATAATTTAATTTTAGGTTAAAAAATAAATTATGGTTTATTTGTATTTTTTTCCATATTTTTTACAACCAATAACTTTTAGTAGTAGAACTGATAGCCCAGTTAGTTACAATTGCGTTGCCCAAGTTTGTAACTTGGAAATTGAGTTCGTATTCTGGACGTGGAGTTCGCGTATTTGACGACCACGTTCTTGGAAGTGACGCAATTATCCGCATCCACGGTAATGCAAATTCTGCATAAATCACGTGCATCGCAGGATATTAAGCTTATTATTAAATGGACGCAAATACTTAAGCTCCGAGCTGAACAGATTCAGGCGTATTACGAACAAAGACACGATTTATTTCGTCCCCCAAACTGCAAGCATCGATATTTTTAATTTTCCCGTAAAAATTTTTCGAATTTTGCGTCAACGGATTTATGATTTTTTTTTGCTAGTAAAAGGCTTGCGTCGAGATTTGTAAACTCGATGGGGATTTGTTGCGCTAATTAATTAAATCGACGTTGTCCGGTTTACATTACTGCCAATATAAATTACATCGAATGGTGTACATATAAATTTGAATTGCGGGCCGATAATAATAATTATTCGTAGTTAATAATGAATTACTTTTAGTCCGGTTATAAACAATGAAATAATTTTATATGCTGACGTGTTAATAGTATGCGATTAAAATGTTACTGTACATATTTTGTGTGGGTTCGATGCGTTCGTAAATCAATCCTGTAATTTTAATATAAGCGAAAGTTGATTAAATCGACGCAGAAAACCTTCAATTTCAAAATTAATTACGCTTAAAACTAAGTCTTTAAGACGACAAAAAAAATACGTATAAATCCGTCATTGCTTGGCCGTAATGAAACTTAAATCTGATCCGATCGGATCTGAACTTGATCTTCCAAGGAAAGTCGATGAAAAACCTGAAATTTATCTTTTCCAACTGCGCAAGAATTATTCGTCAAAACTAATTGCGTAAAATATTCTAAAATTATTTGAAAATTATAACAAAATAATGCAAATTATTTATTTTTTAAATTATTGGAAAATACATTATATGTATACACAATATTTCCATTATTATTTAAATGCAAACCTGAAAAACACACATATTCGAAGACATATTTCGATAATATAATATCGATAATGTATGTGACACGAAATCATTTATTGTGTTCATTAAAATTGTTTGTCGACCAATGGCATTGCTAAAGAAATATGTTATATGAAAGTGGCTTGAATTATTCTTATTTTACATTAGGGTGCTATCACAAAAAAAGGTTGAGAACCGCTGGTCTAGCAGACATGGGCGGACGGCTTTGAGAAAAACTTTGATTTTTAAAATTTTCGATTAAAATTTACTGTCTAACTTGTTCAAACTATTCAACAGGTATATTTACGAATTCAACAACAGAATAGATAATAGAATATAACGAAATTATACTTTAAACAAGAATACTTATATTAAAGAAAACAACTCGTTACAGTAAATCTTTTAAAAACGTACATAACATAAATTTTCATATTTAGTAAACGGATAACGTTTAATGAAATGACAACAAAACGATTTACGTCGAACCACCATAAATAATTTATGTGTAATCGCGAAATGATCGCGTTTTAATACGTACATCGAAACCTTCCGATTGAAATCAATTCATTTGCGGCCAGACAATTTTATACGTCTTAACACGAACGCTCCTCCATTCTGTCGTAATTTATAAACGAGAGGTGGACGGTAAAAAGTGGAGCGTTCTTTCCGAGCTTCGAGACCCATTTAAACCGGAGCTATTTGTCTTGTCATTAGACGAGTCTAATGAACGTTAATAACTACTCGAACGAACTATCCTCAATCTTAGAGCTTATGAATAATTAAAAATCGACTCGAAGTTAAATTTTACAACGAGTCTTGGCGTTCGAGATGGATTCGGATGATATTTGCATCGTTTATGAATTCATTTCCATTGCGATGATTTCGGTCGGGTAGATTAATAGAGATTGACTGGAAAATGTAGTTATTTTTATCCTTCGGTCGTATTCGAAAAATGTGTATCACGTCGGAATTGCGATCATAGGGAACGATATATACGGCAGTAATAATCGAGTCCTTTACATTTCATTGCATGATACATATTGTAATGTTTGCGACTTCGTCATTCAAGTCTTGATCTTTCTATAAAGTAGAAAATTTGTTAAGTTATGGGAAGTTTTCCTCCATAATTGGATCTTTAAAATTGGCGGCGAATTGGTTTTCAATCTTCTCTTGTCTCCCTTCTACATTTTCAAAGTTTAGCATTTTCGTCGAAATTTAATTTATGGCAGGCGAAAGCCGTTGTTATTAATCTAGTTAACTGTGTTAATATAATATCGACCGGTTCGTCGTACATTTGCACATAAATTCGCGTCGATATATTTTCGTTATTACGGCGGCGGCGTGTTTTGTTTGCGTAGAAGCGGGTCGAAGGAAATTGTAACATTTATTACCGTTTATTGGGGGTAATTTGGCATGTTCATTGCACGTTTTGTTGTTAAAATGCAGGTGAGTGTGGCATATTTTCTAGTTAATATTTCGGTACTTTTTGTATTCTGAAACTTGTGCGCAATTAAACTTTAATGTGTTCGAAAATTTTATTTTTAACAGGAATTTTTTATTATTTTTTTGAGGTATTGTTGTTGGCGCCCTCTGGTGTTGATTATATTTGTTAATTAAGTAGTTTTATTTTGAAAAGTAAGTATGAAAAAATCTCACATTAAAAACATGTTGCGATATAAACGATTGTTTTTCAAATATTTGTACTGTAAGAAGAATAAAACCACACCTGCAATAATATCCTGAAAAATATAAAAACTGTGATTTTTATCAGAAACACTACAAGGTAAAGCACATTAACAATAACCTTAATATCACACCAATTGATTCATTATATATAAATACGACTAAGCAAATAATTAAAAATACCCAAAATAAAAGCTATGCTGAAATAGCAAGAAATACAGTTCATAATACAAATAAGAATGCCAATAACTAGCATAACTTTAAAAATTTAAATAAATTTTTGGAAGAGTTTGAGACAATGTTTATCCAACTCATCCAACAAAACAGCATTGTCCTTAACATACTAAAAAATTCTAAATTCTTGAGAATACCAATCTGGAAAAAAGCTGATCACGAAGAATAAATAAATTATTTCTACAACAAAAATAAACAGATGTAAAGCTAATAAGTTTAAAAAAAAAACAATTTTAAAAATTAAGAAACTTGTAGCGGAAAAGGGGAAGAATGACAGCGAAATGGTAAAAATTGGACGAAAATAAATATTAATAATTGTCACTAAAATATAATTTAATTATATAAATAATTCAATTATAATTTTCATTATTAATTTGCAAAAGAATATTGAAAATATTAAATAAATTAAAAAATGGTGGAGGCGCCGGGGTTGAAATACTTTTACAAATATTTGCTTTTTATTTTCGACTTTTATAACTTTGAGGCCACATACATATCATTATTTTTACATAAACAAACATTGCGCACATGTTGCCAAATTTTCAATCACAAACGCAATTTCCCGTCAAATTGCACGAATCAAACGATTATTTTTTTTCCAATTGAAACGAAACGCGTCCGTCCGTAACAATTCACATATTCTCGCAATATTTTGCAATAAGCGTATACGCGACATGTAAATGAGTCGAACCAATTCGTTTCCTATATTATACATCAAATAGTGCCGAGTCGCAGCAACGGATTCGATTGGCACATTTCCATGTTATTGGAATTCTCTTTCTCGGCGTGCACGGTGCCGGAGGCGACTTTTTCATAAATTCACGTAATTGTCCGTGAATTCACACGCAAAAAATTTATTTCTGATTTTCAAGGTACCGTATTAGAATGGAGCACATTCGAAAGGCATATTTTGAAAACGGCCGCATGAAATGGCGTTACCGAGGAATTTTGTGTAATTTAAACGGATTGGAAACGAAGCGGCAGGTACCAATTTGATTCGTTCGATTAAAACCATGTTTATTACATGGCCGTTGCACATTGTAGTATTCCCAGATGTTTCGGTTTAAACATTGAACGGGTGTATACGGATCCAATTTCAATACAACCAAATGATGGGACCGAACGTGGATGGTTATGTATGTACATGTAAAATGGTTAATCACTATGATTGCATAAGGGAAATTGATTGCACTCATACATTTAACCTATTATAACGTGTCTATATTAAGTTATAATCACGGTTTTATATAACAAATACAGATGGAACCATGAAGCCAGTTCACAATTTTTTAATGCCAATTTCAAGTAAATGTACCAAATTTGAATTCCGAAAGATCACGTTACTTTAATTATTTATTTATGTAACTTTTCCATCAAAAGTTGCGAATTTAATTTATTATAATAATATGTATATATTTAGATCAGATTTTTTGTTTTCTAAGGATTTGTTTAAACATGAATGAATGTATTAAATGAGATGAAAAATGAATAAATGGAAACAGTTAATGGAAATGTTTTTATTATAATCGCAGTAAATAATTTTTATTGAATTTGAAGTCATTTATTAGTTGAATATTCAACGATGAAATTGTGCATTACCCATTTCAGTGCACGGCCGTTTCAACCATTTTGCTCATGCACGACCCTATGTCACTAATCCATGACTTATGATTGTCAATAAAATATAATTTAAAAGTTTTTATAAATCATTCACTTATATTTTCCGTCATTAATTTGCAAAACGATGTGGGAAATATGATAAAATTGAAAAATAGTGGAGGCACCGGGGCTCAAATGACAATTAAAATTCTTAAAAACATTTGCTATTTATTTTCGATTTATATAATTTTTCGAACTTTGAGGACGCATATATTATATTAAATAATAATTTACGCACGATATTTTGCTGAGTGTGATAATAATAAAGTTTAAGGAAAAACTACCGGGGTCTCAGCTAACACGACAAAATAATGTCTGACAAATAACGTACAATTCAGTTGATTCAATAAAAGTTTTATCGCAAAGTTCCAACTTCGATGTACACATGAGTTCCACCTTTATATATAAGATATAAGTAAAACTGAATTAAATTTTATACACATTTGTGGACATAATAGGGTGTCATTAAATGCAATAAACGAAATGAACTGAATGTAATAAGTACGTGATGCCTCATCAAGATGATGTACTAAAGTCTTGTTGCCATAAAAATTCTATAAAAATTATTTCCATAAAATGTTAACGAAAATATAATAACAATATTTTACTTAAAATGCACAATTTATTATTCCTTTTTAGCTTGAATGGAAATCGAATCGTTTATGTGGGTCGTTGTATCAGATATCGATAAACAATTTGAATTATTTATCCAAATTTTCCCAAAAATTTATGAATATTCAATTAGAAACAATACACAATAAATTACTATTGATCATTAGTACGTTTACAAGAAAACGTCGACATACAAGCTTCATGAATAATTTAAATTGATTTTATCATACTGTATGTGAACACGACTAATCTCAATTTAAAAATTTTTTCACCTCACTACATTCAAAACAAAATTTTAATTTTATTCAAAATGTATCTGTTAAATTGGCAGAGCGATTCCACGCGGAAATATTTCCACTGGCTTCGCAACATAAAATTCAATTCGATCATTAATAGAAAATAATTTCGAAAATTCATTTGCAGTTGAGACTTTTATCACAACATCAGTAGGTCAGAGCAGAAAATATCCAAGGAATCCTCGAGGATTACTTATTTAATTAAATTTGTTTGCTTTAATCCTCAATCTAGGAAAGTTATTGAAATATAGTTTGTTAGTGTAGAATATGTGTATGTGAATAGGGAACGCTACGTGAAGAACATCTTTAAATTTTCTATTCAACAGATTTGCAAAAAGGATGATATTCAAAACCTTCAAGTACTTTGAGAAACATATCGTAGGATACAATTAAAAAAAAAAAAAAAACGACAAAATATGCATGCACCGAAATAATGAAATGTGTGTGAAATCGTTTCTAGCGCGCGCCTTCATGTTTAAAGTAAATACCCGAATGTTTATGTGCATGCTTGGTGCATGCAAAGATCGGTGCTACGTGCAGCCTTAAAGATAAAGGTAGAAAATTACATCGTACGGTGGCAATATGTTTGAGGTTTATTTACGTGTACACAATAGACCTAATGTTTGTCGAGTCGAATACTCTCGATTCAACAGATGCCGTCGTCAGGTACACAAAGCGTTATTTCAAAGTCAAATATGAACGCGCACCACCGCAAACTCACAAATTGTTTTATATAACGTAATATTAATTCGTATCAACAATTATACGAGTGATATTGACGTATAAAACATACAAAATTAGTTTCTAAACCAAATAAAATGAACATAATATAAAAATAAAATACTGAAATGTTCTATATGAACAATAAATAAACATAAGTCATACATATTACAAAACTTTAAGTAGAACTCAACGTATGAAAGAATTTCAGTCTGGAAATAAAATTGACCACCGGTTTCAGAAGTAGGATTCTCGAATGGAAGCAAATAAACAGTCAATAGAAGGTCTGGAAGAATTTTTGTTTAAGGATAAGTGCACGTAGAAATTTAATTAAAAAATTTGCTTGAATTATATGCAAGTGAAACAATTTTTTTACTAAGGCATTCATAATTTTTTTTTTCAAATTTCGTGCATGAGCTTTTTGCATTTCTAGTTTTCGTTCCTGCCGATTTGTTATCGACGTATCATACACATTGTAAATGTTTTATAGGACAAAATAAATATTATTATTATT
>JAFFZR010019886.1:0-10626 GCA_018397195.1 Lethrus apterus | reverse complement strand
TTTTTCATTCAGTCGCTGCCACTCATTTTTTGGAAGGCGTATTGCCGTTTTGTTGAAAATAAAGATCCTAGCTGGGAAATAGAAAGGAAATAAAAATGAGTTCAAACGATTTAAAATAAAGTCGTTTACGAACAATTAAGAAAAAAGGGCAAAGCAAATTTGTAGAACAAAAAAAGGACTTGAGAATTGAAGCTACAGTACATGGAAAGCCAATTAATGACAGATAACATAAATTTTTTTTACCAAGAAGTTAAAATAGATTTTAAAATTACGATGTAGAAGCAAAGGGGAAGAGTTAAATGGTGATCCGACAGGAAAGGTGGACCGATGGAGAGAGTATTCCACGGATCTGTTAAAATAACTTAGGTAATAATCAAGAACTAGTGGAAGAATCCACAGAATCAAAAATACGGGAGACCATACTGAAGTTAAAGAATTATAAAAGTACTGGAGGGAATGCAAGCAGAGATCTGGAAAGATGGTGGCTCATTTTTAAAAATTTGATTGATAAATCTAATTGTGCAAGTGTGGAGAGAGAGGAAAATCCCAAATAGTTGGAGAAATACAATTATCTGCCCAATTCATAAAATAGGGGACATCAAGGACTGTAACAGCTTTAGAGAGATTGTGCTCTTAGATGTGCACGTTATTGACTGTAAGCAGGCCTATGATTCGATGGATAGAAAGATATATGAAGCAATGAGAAAATTAGGAATACCGCCTAAAATCATAAATTTAATGAAAATGACATTGGTGAAAACTTTCAGCAAGGTAACAGCAAAAGGAATTATATCAGATCCCTTTGAGGTGAACAGAGGTTTAAGACTCTCTATCTACGACACTGTTTAATTTGATTCTAGAAAGTGAATTACGACAGAGTGAAATAAAAACCAAAGGATTGGTATACCATAACGAACATCAGATGAGATTACTGGTCTAGTAATCTCAAGGTCTAGGGTTCAAGTCTTAATGGGGGACATTGTAAATTTATATTACAGATATAAGTTTACAATTTTTATGACTTTGATTTAAGTTTACAATTTTCCTGCCTTTGATTGGCCTTCCGACCGACTATTTTGATTGGGTTTTCCACGTTTCCCTAATCCTTGTAGCGTATGCTGAAATAGACTAACGTCTGTAAAACGGTCGTGGCCCGCAACTAAATCTCCCCACTCAGTCCAAGTAAGTTCTTCGTACTTGGGACAGATAGTGAAAGGGGATCAAGGGGAAAAAGTCATCGCTCATGCCGATGATACTTAACAAAGATGAGAAATGAACTAGCGAATGTTTTAAAGGAAATGGAAATTGCATCAAAGGCATATGTACTCACGATCAACGAAAGTAAAACCAACTATTTAAGAATGAAAGCTAATGAAGATAGGGTTAACAGCTATATAGCATTGAAAGGAGGCACTAATAAAGAATCGCAATTCGTTACCCAGGAGTGAAAAAGGCACTGATTTTCCCCCTTCATTCCATCTCATTACTTGTCCCAAGTTTCGAAAAAATTAACTTGAGAGAAAGAGCTTTGATTGCGGCCACGATTGTCTTGCACGTGTTAAAGCCTATTCCAGCATACGTTGTAAGGATTAGAGAAACGTGGAAAATCTAATCAAAATGGTCGGTCGGAAGGCCAGTTCAGTCAACTTAAAGTTGAGACATAAATTTACAATGTCCCCCAGTCAGATTTGAACCCTAGTAATCCACAACATAGAGGAAGATTAATGAAAGGAAATAAAGCGATGGGTGGTTTTATGATTTTTATTTCAGCACCAGCATCCAGAAAGACGAAGCTAAGTCATCCGAGCCTCAGTTTTATGTGGGTGCAAGGCTTGGACCATAAATAAGGCAATGCCAGAAACATCGAAATATGGGAAAGGAAAATTCTAAGACGAATTTTGAGAGGAAGAAGGGGAACAAATAAAGAAATCATGGATGTGTCTACCTGCATCCAAGTATCACACAAGTGGTTAGGGCACAACGGGCGAAGTGGGCTATGTTTATCGAATACCTGAACAAAGGGTAGTACAAAGACTGCTTCTAGAAGGGTCAGGAGGAAAGAAAAAAGAAACAGCGCCACATTCTGTTACTTTTTTCTTTTCTCCTGACCCTTCTAGAAGCAGTAAACGCAGTAAAGAAGACAGGGGATAGTTTGAAATATGGAACTGGAAGGGCCAAACAAGGGACAAAAAAATGGAAATTGGTTTTGAATAAATTTAAAGCCATGAGCCTTTAAGGCTTGTAGGGTAAATGTACATATATATTGCTGTTTATTTATTATGCTGTGTTCATTTGTAACCCATGAAACTACGATATTAAATAAATTAAGGATTATCATTAAAAAAAAAAAAATAATAATAAAAATGAGACGTCCATATAAACATCCTTTGTTTTGTATATAGCTTCATATACACGCTGTATATAAAATATATCCGAGAAGAAAAAATCGATGACGCGACTAGAAGCCATTAAGAACAATGAAAAAAATCACTAATGTCGCCCGTAATTAGTCTCCTCTATGTAAACTATTCAAAGTAAACATTTCATTGTTCATTTTCTACGCGTCAAACGAATGAAAAATGAGCTTCGCTTGTAATAATTTCAAACGAATCGGCTTATCTAAGGGAACTGCTACCTTTTAAAACGTTACGTGCATTACCCGTTTTCCGCCTGCATATTTACAAATTTATGCCGGCGTCTTATCGGGCAAACGGGGGTAATGGGCCTGCAACGTCGACCACGATTGATAACGTTTGTAGCGCGCGTTTTACGAACGCGAGGGAATCGCGCCCCACGAATGTGACTCTCCACAAATTGCACTTTTGTACTTACGGAACAGACAAAAACGTTAAGGTTTTAGATTTTCTAGCGTTTAAAAAACAATTAACGCGACGACCTTGACTTCGGTCATAACCTCAATAATGATTTTATTACGTTGGAAAACCACCGAAACGCGTGAATCGCATTGTGCGCTCCTAAATGCCCATTGCACGTACCTCGATGGGAAAACATGTCGATTTTGTAAACACAATCGAACGTGTCTAATTTTTTCATTCTTGGCGTTTTATTGCATTTTTTTTTTCTCAAACGATCACAACGCGTTAAATGGGCTTATAATGGCATTTCCCGGTTAATTAGTTAAATGCGGTTCTTGGCGCAAAGAAAAGGCTAGCAACAACGTAATTATTTGAAAACAAACTTTTTCAAGCGTGACGTAACTCACGGTCGATATTTGTCATTTTTTCCACATAATTTAAGTTTTGGTGACTATGGGCCGGGGCGCACCAACCTCACTTAATTTTAAAGAGTTTAATATCCAGATTCAAAATTTAAGATGGTGTCCTTGGAGATTTAATAATAATAATAATTTGATGTTTTCTGTGTTTCTTTTCGCCGGTGAATTTGGTTATTCTTCTTTTTCTTTTTTTTTTGGGTCTTTGAGGCGATATGTGAAGTTGAGATGAAATTGAAGGCACATAATCAACGACCTAGGAAATGTCACTAAACTTATGAAACAAGAAAACCAAATAAAGAATAAGATCAGTTTCTTCAACACGTGTAAGCGGAAACGTCTTCTCCCACAGTTCACCAACTACAAAACAGAAGAAGCTTCAAGAACTAAATCACGAAAACAAAATTCGAAACACATAAAACAACATAAACTAGTTTTCTGAAGATGCCGAAATATTTCGGCGAAACGTATGAAAATCAAAAAAGAAAAATTTTGTATGAATAAAGATTTAGGCAGACGAGATGTGCGTTTAATTTTATCTCAACTCCAGATATCGCCTCAAAAACCCAAAAAAAAAGAAAAAGAATAATAATAATAATAATGTGAATTAAATTTTTTAAAAGATGTTCTAAAAAGTTTTTTTTTAGAAATTTTTTACGAAATCGTGTCAGACGGCCTTTATTGCTAGAAGTTTATCAATTTAATGTGCAAAAAAAAAACAACAATAATATAACAATGATAATGAAATGTAGAAAAAGATCATAGATGATTAACGTTATTTAATAAAGACTACGATTTTGTGTCTTGTGACGTAGGATTTATTGAAAGTGATGTTGAATTTTTTTTCGGTGTGCATCTAAAATGATATAATAAAAACATGAATATTTCAGTTTGGGAAAAATTTTCGAACAAAATTTTCTCAAATATTTTATAAAAAAATTCTTCGCATTTATTCAATGTCTTTCCTAACGTCCTTTTCTGCAAGTTTAATTTCCCAATCGATACTTTTTATCAACTTTTTTCTCAAAGATGTGCAGTCGCGTTTCTTAAAAAAAAAATTGTGCGCTTCCTTTTTCTTTATTTATCCAATAGCCCCGCCCATACAATCTTCATTTGTCTCACATCCTTTTTTCATTTTTGACAATGACAATCTCATACATTTTTATTTAATTTTTTTAAATTTTATATTTTTATTTTATTATTTGTTATTTTATTTTATTTTATTTCACTCTTTTATTCCGCCACCTCAACAAGTCGAGCCCCAATTACAGAGTGTGGCTTTTGCATTTAAAAGTAAAAAATATTATACAGGTGATTCTGAAATAGGCAACACTATTTTAATAGGTGACAGCTTACGTTAACCGAAACATAAATCTGTAAAAATGACATTCCAATGTTGATTTTTTTTTTTAGAACCGAATGCCCATTTAAAATGAATATGGAACTGCCGTTTTTTCGGAGTTGTGTTTCTTTCAAGGTCACCTGTTAAAACAGTGTGTCGTATTTCAAATATAATAAAAACTTACAACTAAAAACGTTTAATTGCGGAAATAAAACCCCCTGAAAGGGAAGATGCAAACTTTATTTTAGAAATTTAAATTATATATTTACGTGGATAGCACGACAAATATCTTTCTTTTAGCTTTAGAGATTAAGAAAGAAAGATACATACGTGATGTGCGGAAAACTTAAAGCTGTTCATTTGGTACGTGTTGTAATTTTTAAATCTTTGAAGTTGATGGGGTGCATCATCCTTTCAGGACGTGATTGCTCAGGACTAAAAGAAAAAAATTAATAATAATTTTTAAACGTAAAACGTAAAAGAAAAAAATTAATAATAATTTTTAAACGTAACCTTTTCAAGAAATACGTGACAAAAACTAAAAGAATTACCTAAACATCTAGGGCAGAAATTGTATGTAAAGAAAAAATATAATAAAGAAATGAGGCTTCAAAGAGGCTTCGAAAACCCAAATTAATGATATATTTGATTTTTAATTTTGCAATAAAAATTTTTCTTAATTTGCAGACATTCTATATTTTTTATACGCTGAAAGCTTAAGTTGAAAGCTTAAGTTCTAAATATAATACAAACTTGGCATTCTTGATTGCTTAATAATTAAGATCGCAATAGCAAAAAGCTGTTAGTCACTTGCAATATTGTATGGGAAACAAATTTATTTAGAGACTATACATATGATAAAAAACAAAAACGTAAATTAATAACTGTAGTAAATATTCAATCATCATGCAACATAAATTTATTGTTAATTTGCTGTTCTGACAGATAAAATTGAATAACTATAAGTTAAGATAAATATTCATGTGAGCAAACTTTAGAATTTTGGGACAAGACACTTGCGTTTTTACATCGCGTAATTTTTAATTTTATATAAAAATTATCGAAATGACGCGTTCGACACAACAATAAAATTGAAATCCACAAGAATTAAGAGATACGCACAAAAGCATACATTTTGTGGTGAGCCCGACGACGACGTTGATAAGGCCATACGCACCACGGTCCAAGTGACGTCATTTTACAGCGCTCACGTGACCCAGCAGAAGGTCCGTTTGAGCAAGATGGGGCACACGACTAATTAGTTCCATTATTGTCAGCAAGCAGTTGGCACGGAGTGTTCAGTAGTGACCTGCGTCCATCGATCGACAATTGAATTTTTTGAATTTGAATTTCGCGCCGATTTTCTGTGTCTTTTTTGGTAGGTAATTGTAAACATTTCAATGTGTTTGTTTTTTAGTTGAAATTTTTTTAAAGTGTTTTTTTGTATTTAAAATAATAAACATTTACAGTCGCAATACGCAGCGTTAACCGAACGTAGCTTGTTAAGCGTTTGATTTTTTGTCCGCTTAGTGCACGCCGTTTTGTGTAATTTCTTTTGTTGGAGTGGTCGGTGGTGCCCAGTATAAAACTGATTTCGGTCCCGATAACACGCTCGCATAAAAGTCATTTTTCGAAAGTCGCATGTTGTCAATATTAGAAGGTATTTTGTCAAAGTACGCGTTTACGTTCGACTTCTGTATTTTTTCTTTATGAGGTTTTTAATTTTTTTCCAGTGCGCTTTATTCGAGACCCGTGGCCACTTACACAAGCACGATGTACACGGCAGGATCTCCGCAATCGACGCAATTGTGGAATAATCCCGGTAAGTCATTACTTCTTTCATTATTTTGTGGACAAATATTTAAAATGAATCTACGTCGTTGACTGACCTACCCGAATTTTTTTTCGTCTCGGATTTATCCGAACAACACAATAAACATGCGTTTGATTGGTGAAATTATAAAAATAACGTTGACACGTTCAAATGACCTAAACGACAAGATAATTTTTCGATAACTGGAAAGAATATTGTAGATATTCAGTTTTGGCGTGTTTGAATTTTTACGGATGAATAAATAAATTTTTCCATCGCGAATGTCCGTAAAAAAACATCGCATTTAATAAGATCAAATGATTCAACATGATCGCATTGTTTAACAGTTGAAGAATTTTATGTCGGTTTATATTTCAAATTTTGACAGTTGACACTTAATATATTGGAGAACTGACATTTCCTTCCCGCAAAGTTATCACCAGCTTTATTGAAATGCTTAATCTTCCAGTTGAAAGCTCAATATAAGCATTTAAAAAAATATATTTTCTTCAATTTGCTCGACTTTATGTTTTTTGATAGTTTTGTCCCAAAAGTGTACAAGTTCGAATGAATATTTCATTTGTGCGAACAATAAAAGTAACATCTTTTTTCCATATATTTTTTTTCAAAATTTAAAATCTTAAATTTCCGAATAAAAATTATTTGAAGTTACCATTGCACCTTCATAGAATTTGAAAAATTCTAAATGACAAACGTGTTCGACAGTGAATGCTTTTGATATTTTATACGTCAATTTCTTATTTTATTACATTTAATAACTTTGAAAACTTTAATTAGACACTGTCAATTTTTTTTTTAAATTTACTTCAGTTTCTTTTTGTTCAACGTCCATCCAAATAAACTTCAAATATAATAAAAATAGATTTATTACAGTACATAAATATAGTAAAATATACAGGGTGAGTCATAACGTACGGAGGCGATTGAAAGGGTAGTAATGTAAGATCAAAATAAATATTTTTCTTAGTAAACTTTTGACCAAAGATCAATAACAAGAAAGTTGCATCAGTTTAAAATTTTTAAAAATTAACGCCCATTTTTTGAATAGCAATGATATTAATGAGGAATCAGTGTTTTTTTTTTAATTTAAGCTGTTTAAAAACAATTAAATAGCTACTAGTTTTATGTTTTTAAATTTTTAATTTTATAAATAACAATCAGTTATCTTCAATGTAAATTTAAAATGTCAGTTACTAGCATAGTTTGTACAGAATGTTCATTAATGGATTTAACTTTATTTTGCTATAACTTTCTGGTTACTGTGTTTTGGTCAAAAGTTTACTAAGAAAACATATTTATTTTGGTCTTCTCTTACTACCCTTTTAGTCTCCTCCGTACTTTATGACTCACCCTTTATAAATGTTCATTTCGAAATCTTTATTAAAGAATAAATATATTTTTGTACCGTATGATTCAATAAATTTCAAATCAAAGGCGGCCGTGGAAAACGCACTTTTTAATGTCAAATAAAATTTCATCATAATGACATGAATAACAATAAAGACATGCCATGTTTTTAATGAGTAGAGTAGAGTTTTATTTACAATAATTTGTACGCCATGACTTTAATATATCATTGCCATTCATCCTGCGCGTCCTTTCATTATTATTCTCTTTCTAAACGAAAATGTCGATGTAAACATAACCTAACTGCAAATTTTTATTGAAACGAAGATATGTCTCCAACATAAAGACCTTTTCTTATTGAAATGACATGAAAAATGTTTCCGCAGCCGCCTTTAATTTTTTTTTTTTTTTTGAATCACTCGTTATATTATTACATTTGTTTAATACATTTGAAGTACTTTATTTTGGTCGAACATTTGGAAGTGTGATTTAAAAATTGGTACCTTGTCGGTTTACTCTATCGCATCTGTCTTTAAAATTGTTGATAAGTTTGACACATCAAGACAGTTGACATTTCAGAATATTTGACACTGACATTTTAAGGCGAGTACACTTGAAGTTCTTTAATAGCTGATATTTCAGTATTTGAGACAGTTGATAATCCTAGTAAAATATTTCAGTGCAATACAAAGTATTTATTATACTTTATCTTTTTCCTGCGAGGCAGAAACTCATGGCGCCAAATTTAAATTGTGTTGTTGTGATTAGTTAATAGTTGGTAAGATTTACATTCAAAACTTTGAAAATCCTACTAAACAGGTTGTGTCAATTCTATTTAACTGTCAAACAATCATTTTTCTTTAGAATTGTTAAACTGTGTTCTATTTGTTCCTTGTTGCTTCTCTATATTCCTGCAAGTCACAAAAATTCTATGTAAGTCCGGTTCTGCCTCGCAGGAAAAAATATATTAAGTATAGGACACACAAATATGGTAAAACATATACCGCGTCATCGAGAAGAAGAAAAAACGATTCAGAGCACGCCATGAAGAAGCATATAATCTGACAGAACGTACAGGTAGGACCGTTGACATTTTGATTGTCATCACACTGTCAAGTGATAAATCTGCAGACTTAACTTATGTGTGTGTTCTGTATTTTAACGCCATGATATGTATATATAATTTGACGTTAAAATAAGTACGTTATTATGAATTATACTACGTTCGTAAATTCGGAGGAGTAGAAACATAAGACAGAATTACACTAGAACATTTTCGAACTTACCTCTAGTTGCCAGTACTTGTTCCTGGATTTGAATCGATTAAAATGTAAGTAATTAATTGACTTTAAAGTTGCTAAGTTATCATAAAAACGTTTCCATAGAGTTCTTAAAATTTTAATAAATAATTATAACTTTAACATTTTTTCGAAATGGAATGTACAATTGCTTGGATTTGAAATAGTAATGCCACTTGAACTAAGTCCAAAGCTAACACTTCCTTTGAATAAACTGCGGGATTAACATCCACAGCTTTTTCCATTTTTATTTTACAACTAAAATTGTTTACAAACTCAGCACACATCCCCTAGCAACAACACAATAGCCGACTAGCTCATGACGATAAAATTCGCATCGTTGTAAATTTTCTGAAATAACTAACATTCTCTAGTGCCATAATCTCCTGATTATGCCCTTAATTCATAAATACCTATTTAAATACTTTAGAATCGACGCCTGTCAGCTGTCATTCATACATATAAACATTAAACACCGGAAGGTTTGTTGTGAATAAGAGAATTTACACTGTGTAAACAAGTAAGTAACCAATCAATGAGCGAATTTTGTAGGTGGGAATTTTAGTTTACTCCTCCGAATTTACGAACATAGTATAGTATCGCCAATTATGAATACATAAATAGTCATGGCCTGCTCTGTAATTTTCACTTTGGTTCTTTGTCGATAACCACGATTTTTATAGTTGATAACTTTGAAATTTGTCAGATGACAACATCTCAGAATTTGTGACAATTGACGCCTCGACTTTTTCACGATTTTGACAGACGAGGCGGTTGACATTTTAATATCATTTTGATAAGGATTCAATGACGTTTTTTTCCGTTCAGGTATGAATTCGCAGACGTCTGGTCTGGGCCTACCGGAAGATTACCCCAAAGTGACGTCGTCCGGTTCCGGCAGCACGTTGCCCGCCTTCAACAGACTATCGTTTCCCAACACGAGTCCGAGCCACAGGGCCTACGCAATTCCCAGCGTGACGTCCCCGTATTTGGATTGGCCACAATATCCCACGGAATCGCCCGGAGCTCTCCAATATTCCATGCCGGCGACGAACAACACCCGGAGCAGGACGGGATTTTCTGCGGCGGCCTCACTTTCGGCAAGTAAGTAAATTGGTTGCGCTTTCTTTTAAATTATTCAATTGTTCTGATTTTTAAACATTTTGATTGGTATTAATGCACAAAAAGCTATGATTAGTTGGCAACAATAGCTCTAGCAACGTAAATAAAAATACAAATTGAATATTAGAAGAAACCATCAAGAAAAAAGGGTCATTTTTTCGTTTATTGTTAAATTTACAGAAAAATCCTCGAAAAATGAGGTCATTGTAAATTTATTCACGCGATGCTAAATTAAAGCAGTGAGTCATAACCCCATTTAAAAAAAATATATGTACAGGGAGGTGCATAAAAAACGGACAGAGCTGTAGTATCGTTATTAGTCATCCGATTTTCAAAATTCAAAAACCGCATTGAATTGTTCAAAGCCCGCTATAAACTGGCAGTAAATAATATGTTTTATTTTGAAGCGCCTCTGAACAACGATTGTCAACTTTTTTTTTTAAATGGCAAC
>JAFFZR010019884.1:0-10670 GCA_018397195.1 Lethrus apterus | reverse complement strand
CAAGTTACTGGCGAAATTATTAGTGTATTGAGGATTTAGACGTCAAGAAATATGGTATAATGAAAAAAACGGAAATAACTACAAAACTACTACTTGTAGATGCCAACATGTAATAAAGGTGAAAGGGAATGAGATTTTCTATCCGATGATACCACAATTAATATAGTGTTGCATTTAAAAAAATCACGTTAGCCATGATTGAAAAGTCTGAACTTCCAACGTTCTTATTTCACGTTTTAATGAACCGAATTGTTTCAATTTGTAAGGAGGAATAAAATGCGTCCTAATAAATCGAATGGTGCAGCTCTCTTCGCACATTAGTTCCGGAAATACATACTTCAAATTTCCGAAAACACTGCAAGAGTAGTTTTTTTTCAAAAAAAGTCGAATAACTCCGAAACAGTGCCACTAAGATCAAGTATGTGCTTAACAAACTGGTGTTTATTTTTTATGGACAATCCAAAAAAATAGGGTGTTGCATTTAAAATAAGAAAGTTTGTGCCTACTTCCGGTATAACAGGAAGTCGGCCATCTTTGTACATATTTTTACTTGATAGAGAAATTTGAATTATCAATGCGTACAAAGTTTCAGAACTGAATTACTCTTAATAACGGAGCGATTGAAGTTTCCATCTTAGCTGGGACACCCGGTATAATGTGAGCAATTGAACATCTATAGTCAGATTGTATAGATACATTTTATGTAATCTTTGCTTTGAATATTTTCTTTTATTCTGAAGCATTCATTTCGAGGTTCACTATTGGAATCTATTGGAATTTTATGAGATATGAATTTAGTTACATTTAAACAAATTTCCACAATTTAGACTTCATTAATAATTATGGAAAAAATCATTTATGTTTCAGATACTTTTAAAAAGTGTCAGTAATAATTTTCCATTACATTTATTTAATCATTTTTGTACCCTGGATATAGCACGTAAATAAATTTACATTAAGTTTGTTGAATGATTGAAAATAAACAAAGCAGATGCTCGTTCGAACTGACAATATCCAAGCCAAGAAATAATTTGATGTTTAACATTTTAGATTCTCTCTTAATTAATTTATTTATTTGTTTCTAACATTAATTAGACATGAGATAATTAAAAATATCTTAAATGATTTTTACGAGCTTTGACATTGTCGGAAGAAAGTTCGTGTTCATATTCGCGCTCGCATCAATTGTGCATTATGCGTAACAGTTTCTAAACAGTAAGTAAACAATAATCGCTCCTTTCTTGATTCTCGTAAATCATACATCAATGGTACATTTATAAAACTCAACATATCAACCGAAAAAATGAAAGAAATAATTCTAATTTCCATTTCTCTGTGAATTTCTTTAAATTAAATAAAAACTGATAAATATTTGTTGGAGATGACCGCCAACGTATTCTATGTATTTTGTGTATGTATTAGTAATTTTGATGACTAAAAGTATTTCAGTTGAAAATTCTACAAGGTTTTTAATAAATCAATAGAATCTATGGAAAGCCATTAATTCTAATTAAAGACGCTGTCGGCATTAAAAGAAACGGTCTTTATTGATGTGTACGATCGAATTTGATAACCCTTTTCGTAAAATGTCATTTCTACGTACTTAAAACATAAGTATGTATATTTTCCATAAATATGAAAATTAATATTATTATCGTTACAAATTTTGTTTTCAGACAAAATTTTTTCAAATATGATTTCTATTCAATGCTAGCTAGGTAAAAACTCATTCAGAAGTAGCAAGTAGATAATTATTTTTTTATGAAACAACAACTACTACATAGTATGTTAATAAGCATAATTACCGCTAGTGGTCCCAAGATAATTTTCGATATAATTAGAACATTAGTACCACGAACTTTCAGCTGCCACAAAATAATAATTGGAAACTAAACACTGTGGTCGATGGAAGGGTTCTATTGAGTGACCACGGTGGTCATCCTACTTAACGCCCTTGGACTTCTTTTTATTGGGTTACTTAAAGTTTACAAAAACTGAACTGCATAATCAAGATGATTTAAAAGTCTATATGATTCGTTAAATTTCATTGCGGTGACACAAAATTTCGGCAAACTTTGGAGTGTTGCCAGGCCAACACATTTAACCGCAGCGAATAATTACACAAAAGAGAGTCTTACTTAAAGTATGATCATAAATATTTTTATAAGTTTCATATGTTGTTTATGAATTGCAGCATTTGGATAAGGTAATTGATACATGTTGTAAGTATATTGGGTTGAGTATTCTTTTGATGGCGCAAGACATTTATTATTAAATTCTTTTCTTTATTAAAAACTTTGTTATTTTAAATGCAAAACCCTATTTTTATTATCTTTTTGGATTTTCCATAAAAAATAAACACCAGTTTGTTAAACACATACTTGGTCTTAGTGGTAGTGTTTCGGATTAGTCCACTTTTTTTGAAAAAAAAAAAACGACTCTTGCAGTGTTTTCGGAAATTTGAAGTATCTCCAGAACTAATGTGCGAAGATAACCTGATTTTTTTAAATGCAACACTATATTAATTGTGGTACCATCGGATAGAAAATCTCATTCCCTTTCACCTTTATTAATAAATGTTGGATCTACAAGTAGAAGTTTTGTAGTTATTTTCTTTTATTTTCTTTATACCATATTTCTTGTCGTCTAAATCCTCAATACTCTAATAATTTGGTCAGTTACTTCTTTTAATTAGTAAAAATTAAATATCATTATTGAACTAATGTTTAGACATTCACCGTTTCATTTAAAATACGGATAATTGATTTAAAAATATTAAATTGGGTTATCAATTTCATTATTTAGAAAATATTTTGCTCTCGCATTCATACCAAGATTGCGACTGGCGGTAATTTGTTACTGACATGCTTAAAAAAAAAAAACGATTAAACGCAACACTAATTAAGAGAAAACTACTGTTTAATAGTAATAACTATAACTACTAATAATAAATAAATGTGTTTAAGATTGTATTATTAAATTCAAATATTGTCTATTAACCGTTATAATTTACAGTTGGTAGTAAACTCGCTTTATTCATTTATTGTATAATCATAATCATATTTTCCTCACATGTATTGAAATCTGTTATAGAACTGTAAAGTGGAGTTTACGTCGACAAACAGGGAACGTATTAAAGAACATTATCGAAACTTTCAATTAAGAAAAAATAACTCTATTTATGCTAACCATTTGTTAGAAAATAGTCATACTTTCATACCTAATTACAAAATGCTTCACACACCGAATAAATTTGTGTCTGAAACATGTGGAGTTTCAGTTCCAATATCATGAGCATTATCGGACATTAATTATAGATATTACTATTAAACAGTGGTGTTGTCTTAATTAGGGGTGCGTTTAACCGTTTTTTAAACATGCCAGTAACAGAACAAGTTATTGCCACTCGCAGGTTTGGTATGAATGTGAGAGAAAAATATTTTCTAAATAATGAAATACGTAGGTAACCCAATTTAATATTTCTAATCGACCCCCCCCCCTTTTTTGGTTGCAATTAGGTGACTGCAAATAGATAAAACATTTGTCCCCCTTCCAAAGAAAATTGGTCTGTCGGAGCGTTTTAAAAAAAATCTTCTAAATACCTGAAAATACGTCTGTTTCGTTTTCGGTGGGTTACTCTGTATAGCTGGACTTGGTGTCGGGTAAGTTTGTTTTTATTTTTTTGATAACTACATAAAATAAATAAATAAATAAAATAAATTAAAGCTACCAAACGCAAAACCCAATACGCGTTCTGTTAATTTTTTCGTCCATTTGCCAAATACGTACACTGAGCCTAACGTATACCGTGCGGTCCAAAAGTATCCCCCCCCCATGATAACTTTTGAACGGCTGGAGCTATCGTTAAGAGAAAAAATAGGTCGATTTTCAATTTTTACGTACAAAATGTTGGTGTTGTCAAAAATTCAAGCGATTTCAACTTTCTTATTTTAAATGAAACAACCTATATGTTTTGACGTTTTTGAAAAGACGGCAGAGAGACGAATCAAACGATACCGCATATGTTCAACTTTAATTTGAAAAGTAGCAAGATAGGCAGCAATAACTTTTCTGTAATATGTTATTTTTTAAGCACAATTGGCCAGAAGTTCTCAATAAAGATTTGCTTTTATTTGTTTTTTATTTGTTTTGTAGCTAATTAGTTACTAAATGTCTATTAATGGTTTTTCTTGTTATTTAACACTAAAAATGTTTATTGCCTAATGGCTAACTAAGGAACACATAAAGAAAACGACAGAAAAGTTATTGCTGCTTATCTCGTTACTTTTCAAATTAAAGTTGCTCATATGGTATCGTTGGATTCGTCTCTCCGCCGTCTTTCCAAAAACGTCAAAATATACTGTTCATTTAAAATAAGAAAGTTGACATCGCTTCCGGTTTCACCGAAAGTTAAATTGAATTTTGGACAAAACCAACATTTTGTACGTAAAATTAAAAATCGACCTGTTTTTTCTCATAACGATAGCTCCAGGCGTTCAAAAGTTATCATGGGGGGATACTTTTGGACCGCACGGTATACCTATTTCTTGAGAAGAAAGAAGAAGTTTTTCAATAGTCTATCAAAGTATAAGAAGTTAAAAATACAGTTCTGCTGTTTTTAATATTAATATTCGTTTGGCGGTGAAGGAAATCTCTTGGGAACAATTAACGTTACGCAGACAAAATTTTAGCTACTCATGTTCATATATTTGTACATTTGCCTTGATTTTATGACTAAGGTTTATTTAACGTTGTTAACTTATTACAAAATTGTATCTTGCGAAATTGCATTAATTGTGTCAAAATGTTATTGAATAAAAATGAAAACGGTAAACGTACTTGCAGTCAATTTTTAAATAAAAATATTCTAGTTGACCATTTGAGATCCTAATGCTTGATCAGCACAAACAATATAAATGAGATTTACAAAAAATGCGCTTTGAGAATAATTTAATAGAAGATGAGCGATTTTTAATTTTGACAAAACGTACAAAACATGATTACGTAAATCTGAAGTAAAAACGCCAGTGCAACTAATTTTTGTCAAATAAATGCTTATATAAGATTGAAAAATAATACTACAGGCTGAAATTGTGAATAAATAATTTTTACATACTTTGAGAATTAATACAATCCTATTGAGCCTTTTGAGAATTTCCAATGTTTGAGACTCCTCCAAAATTTCACTGTATACACCTCGTATAGAATCTAACTCAAAGATTATTTGTTTGAACCACAATTCATATGCTGAAACAATAGAAAAAATGCTACAAAATATTTTTAAATAGAAAATGTAAATTTTGTTGTTTTATTTCACAGGTTTCAGTAGCAATATAATCAAAGAAAAATTGATTACTGATTCATTATTACCTTGATGCGTAACAATAAATAAATGCTCATCATGTACTGGTCGTTTGTTTTGTATGCTGAGCATACGTTGAGCATTTAATACTTTATCCAACATTAAGTACTCTCCATATAACATCCCGGCTTCTTCGCCAAGTTGATTCCCTTCCTGACCATCGCTGCTATAAATAATTAGCGTATAAGTTGTAATTTAATTTGTTTAATAACGTACTCGTATTTTCTTGGGCAACTCATTTTATATTTATTTATAGCCACTGTAATCAGTGTAATCACGTCTGTTCACTTGGAATATAAAGTCACAACTAACAGACCACGATTGAGCATTATTGGATCAAGTTCGATAACATGAGGTTCATTCATGCTTACGTAATATTTGATACAAAAGTAAACCTTAAGAATATATGTGTAGTTGTATGTACTATAGTAGCTAAATATTAAAGTCAGCTGTCGATTACCAAGTAACTTATAACTTTTTTTTTTAATTTATCTATTCCTCGTAGATTAAATACATAAAATATTTAACTTAAATTTTTGACCATATTAACGATTAAAAAGCTTCTGGGCGGTGAATTACCTTATCGGCTTAACAGTGGAATATTTAAAATTGATTCCTACTAAATGTTTTACCATCATGGATTCAATTTTCCAAGTTTGTGTTGTCTTTCAAGTTTATTTCATTTCTAAAATACAGACCTATGAATTTTGTTTTTACGCTTTCTATGGTATCTGTTTTTACTGTCAATATCATTATGCTGAATTTTTTATTATTGGTGGTAAGTATGTACGTCTTATGTTAAAATGCGATATGAAGAAATTGCAAAAGCAGTTGCTTTTTTACGATGAGTAGCAGTAGTATTTGTTACACTGCTAGATTTTTAAGTTTAAAAAAGTGTACTGTTTATGTTTATGATGCCCGTAAACGATATCAAGAAACTGGCTCGTACTGTAGAAGGCCGGGTTTTGGTCGGAAGCGGTGCACAACAGCAAGAGAAGATCGTTTTATACCTGTTAATGTTTTAAGAAATCGTTACACAACTTGCAATATAGTAGCACAACGATTAAGGAACATACATGAAGGTCCCATTTCTTCGAGAACAGTGTGCAGAAGACTCAAGGAACAACAGTTATCACCTCGTAGACTCGCTAGAGGCCCTACATTGATAGTAAGACACTAACAACTATGGTTACAATTCGCATTAGAACATGTTCACTGGACTGTGGAACAATGGCAAAAGGTGTTATTTTCTGATGAGTCTAAATTTAAGCTCAGATCACCTGATGGACGCGAACGTGACTGGAGAAGGCCTGGGGAGCGTTATGCACAATGCTGTATGACAGAGGTAACACCGTTTGGTGGTGAAGGAGTAATGGTCTGGAGAGGTATTTCTTTAGAAACACGTACCGACTTGGTCATTGTGGAAACAGGGTGGTAATAACTGCTCGCAGATACATTACTGACATTTTAGAAGACATGCACCCTATGCCCCATTGATAGCTCCAGAGTTTATGCAGGTTAATGTGCGGCTCCAGATGGCTAATATCATTACGCAATATATGGACGAAGTAGGCCTCATTCGCCTGTTGAGCATGCCTGGAATCAGTTAGGAAGATTCATCAAGCACAGTGAAAATGTTCCAGAAACTCTTTTTGAGTTACGGGAAAGTCTTTTAGATGAATGGGAACAACTCGACCAATCTTATTCAGAGTACGACAAGAGGGTTACAAGTGGTAATTGAAGCTCGAGGAGGCCATACTCGTTACCAGAGAACCTAAGAAGTAAACAGTTACAATTTTATATCATTGGGAAATTGTTTGTTGTAAATTTAATTTTTGATGAAATTTTTTTGTGTTTATAGAGTTAATTACATTCGTATTTTCTCTTGGAAAGATTTTTGATACGGATTGGTTATGTTTATTATTAATTTTTTATTAGTTAAGTGTAATGAGCAAAAATTCAGCTGTCCGGATATATTTGGCGAGCAGTGTAATCTGTTTATATTAATATATTATTACTATTTTTTTAAAATTTGTTTATGCAAGCAACCAATAAAAAATGTGAATATGTACATATAAATTAAATCGTTCGTTCGACGAAACTTCTTTTTAAAAACAAACTTTTATTTGTTACAATAAAATATAATAATATAATTGATTGATTGAATACAATATAATACAGATTAATTATAATAAAAATAATGAAATTGGGTAGCGCAATGCTCGGACCCCCGTAATTAACTCGATAACGAATAATTACGTCGTACTTCTGTTGGATGTTAGAATGCACTACTTATATACAGGTCATTCACGAAAGTGGTTCGTTAGAATTTTTTGTGTTCCAGAAATATATCAACTCTAATAACTTGGAATTATAAGCTACACCAACTGATCTCTTATTCTAAATTATTGGCGCACTCGTATCACTTCCGGTTGTACCGGAAGTGCATACCAACTTTGTTGTTTTAAATGGAATGTTATATTTTTTCATCGTTTTTCAGACTCTACTCACAATTCTAAACCAAAACTTATAAGGGTACTCTATACTAAAATCTAGCCATTTTGGAGTTTTTGGTTATTTTAAATAAATTTTACCAATTGCAGTGGTATACTGAAAATTCTGTATTTCCGGAAGTACTGCACATGAAATCTTCATTTTTGGCATTTTGCTAGTTGATACCATGGGCAACTGAATGGTGATGCTAAAGTTACCAGGAAGTATACAGGGCCGCTCTAAATTAGCGACAACTTCCAACAACTTCAAATCAGTAAAATCATTTTTTTTTTTAAATGGACCCCCTGTATATTACTGCATTTTTAAATGCGCTTAGTAATTCTACATCGATTGTTATAAGGCATACAACCCATTTTTTCTAATAGTTGAGTTATAAGCAGTTTTCTAAATAATTCCCCTAAGAATGCCGTATATACCTTGTTTAGTAATCTTAGATAGTCTTGGATGTCATTATAATTAAGTATCATGATTGTCTACTTTGCCACTTGTCTTTTGTTTGACATTAGTATAAAGCTGGTGTACCAAATAATTACACAAATAACGATATTTTAAATTTATTTTATATACATGGAGAATGTGGGACAGTAGTGGATAGAACATGTCGTACTTTTAACGAAAGATATCCAAATTTGGCAACAATGACGAAGAAAAAATTTGGAAAGTTGGAATCAAATTTTCTGCGTTTCTCCAATTAGCAGCTTTTCTTTGTCAAGATTACGAAATTTTTATATTCATTATATTTGGTGTGTTGTAATAAATATATTTTTTGCACAACTCGAGTTTCAATTTGGTTGCACGCTCAAGAAAGAAAAAAAAAAGATAGGGAATTATTTAGAAAATTGTTTATAACTCAAAACTATTAGAAAAAATGGGTTGTAGCCTTTTAACAATCGATGTAGAATTACTAAGCGCATTTAAAAATGCAGTAATATGCAGGGGTTCTATTAAAAAAAAAAAATGATTTTTACTGATTTGAAGTTGTTGGAAGTTGTCGCTAATTTTGAGCGGACCTGTATACTTCCTGGTAACTTTAGCATCACCATTCCGTTGACCATGGTATCAACTAGCAAAATGCCAAAAATGAAGATTTCATGTGCAGTACTTCCGGAAATACAGAATTTTCAATATACCAATACAATTGGTAAAATTTATTTAAAACAACAAAAAACTCCAAAGCGGCTAGATTTGAGTATAAGGTACCCTTATAAGTTTTGGTGTAGAATTGTGAGTAGAATCTGAAAAAAAATATAACATTCCATTTAAAATAACAAAGTTGGTATGCATTGCCGGTACAACCGGAAGTGATATGAGAGCGCCAATAATTTAGAATAAGAGATCAGTTGGTGTAGCTTATAATTCCAAGTTATTAGAATTGATATATTTCTGGAACACGGAAAAGTTCTAACGAACCACTTTCGTGAATGACCATGTATAATAAAAATACCTATATTTATTACGACACACAAATATTTTAATATGTTAGAAATTATTTTATATTCAACGATAATTCTAATTTTCAGTTTTCCACGTTTCCTAACCCTTGTAGCCAATGCTGGAATCTGCTTTAGGTAACATTTTCAAAATGAGTGGCCGCAACCAATAATCCCGCCAAGTTCTTTCAGCTTAGCGCATAGTGAGCGTGGGAAACTCAAGGAAAAAAATCTACAAAATACAATGCTTCGCTTAAGAAATTGTGCTGCGGACTGTACTTTCAGCTATTATAAATATATGAAACAAATAGACATAGACAACGTTAGTGGATATGGCTGGGTAAAATACGGCGGGAAATATATAAATCCTTTCAAAAGAATTTGAATTTTAAAATTTGTATAGCTTCTTTTCACAGAATCGCCCTATAATAGAGATTGAGATTATGTAAAATACTATGTACCTATATACACCGCATTTGGAAATTAGTAGTTTCTGCTTAATTGTGTGCAAGCCAGATTACCTTCCCACCCTATGTTATGTTAATGATTAACTATAGAATTACTCTGTGTTCTTGGGTGATAACAAGAATGGACATGCGACGATCTGTACTATGACATAGATGCATAATATGAACATATGAGGTATTTTACATATGAGATACATATTTCGGGATTATTTCTCTGCAGTAAAGACCTTGCAAAAATTTCCTGTGCTTGTGACCGGCTATTGTGGCAGCATAAAATCTGAGCGTCCACTAGTCGGTGGTCGGTGCGGTGCGGCGCAAATAACAAAATACATGTAAATTAATGGAACTCGCTCTGACCCACGGCGCGCCGCGCTGGGGCCGTAATGGACGGAGTTCCATTTACATGTATTTTGTTAAGCTGATCGTTCACTAGGTCGGGCGGTCGGAGCGGCGCGCCGCGGCGCAAATCGGCGCTTTAACAAAATACATGTAAATGAATGGAACCTCGTTCATTAGGTCCATAGCGCGGCGCGCCGCGGTCGGAGCGGGTCAGAGCGGTTTCGGACATCTCTGGAAAGTTTCTGAAGTCGGTGCCGCGTCACGTCGCTCCGACCGACCGACGTAATGGACGATAAAGCGGTCGGAAATAATTGCGTTCGGAGGTCTTCGGAAGCATTCGTATGTTTGAATTCACTTGTCGAGAGTTTACGTTTAACATTTTTTAACGGTAATTCTAAGTAAAAACTAAGATATATCATTTTTTAAACAAAACTAAATATATTTTATTTAAAGCAAACTATGTAATAATGTTTTGTTTCTATTATTCTTTTTTATTATACCTATGTATTGATTAATTGTATATAAGATTAGCATGGTATTATTTATGTTGATCTTGTT
>JAFFZR010019883.1:0-10839 GCA_018397195.1 Lethrus apterus | reverse complement strand
GATCTTGACTGTTTAAAATTTTCTGAGCAGTAGTAAAATGAATCCCCAAATTATTACCTATTTGTCTTAAGGAGACATTTTTGTTCTCTGCAACGCTTAAGAGAACGGCATCTACCTTCTCTCTACTTGCACCAGCTGTTACATTCTGGCACTTACATTTCTTATTAACGGTGCCGTTGGTTTTAAAGTGCCTAACAATTCTATTCAGGGTGTTCAAATTTAGAATTGGTCGCTCCGGGTAGAATCCAGTAAAAGTTGCTTGTATGTCCCTAAAAGACAATCCAGAGTAGTACCATTTAATAAAGTTGACTTTCTCTTCTTGGCTATAAGAATTCATTTTAAGAATCAGCAAACTTATTTTGTTTGTCAAAACGTGACATGTATACCAAAAGGTGTTAGAAAATAAATAACAAAGAATTTAGACACATTTTATTTGTGTCCACCTTTGGTGTTTAACATTTTCCTATAAAATAATTAGGGGAGGAAATATTCGCAAATTATTAGTTTTGCATGTAAAATCCCTATGTACGAATATCCATTCTACACCCGGTATAGTGAGCGAGGAAAAATTGCTTTCAGTTTCTATCAGTTACTACTATTTATGAAACAAATTTTATTTTTCACTTTACTTTGGCAAAATTTGTAATGGCCAGGTTTGTAGAAGCTGTAACAACATTGATCTTTTTCCAAATGACATTATAATTTTGAAATATGTTGAAAACATGATATTATTGTAAAGACAACCGAGTGTTGTCTCTGACGTCACAGCTCCTACAAAAAATATCAACCTATATCTAAATGTTTTTAGTGATTTTTTTCCTGAATTTGGCTTACAACAATGACCGAATCCAAGATATTTTTGTTTTTCTACTGAACTTTCCATAATTAAATTACTTGGAATATACTAGCATATTTCTAAGAAATTAATTCTAAGAAATTTACATATCTTCATTACTCATATGGTCAATCGCTAACATACCAGAAATTAAAGGATAAATCTTTAGAATATATTAGAAACTATATCGGGCACAATACTAAACTTTGAGGAACACCTGGCTTACAAATTAAAGGAACCCACGAGCCACGAATACTTGTAATGAGAAAGTTTCGCTAACGGCGAATATAAATATAAATATCGATATTCTATTATATTGCCAGTATCTATTATTTAGCGCGAACTAATAATTTGCTGAAAGTCAAATATTAAATACAATGAATTTCCATTTCCACTCCGTTGACTATCACCACCACATATTTAGAAAAAATAAAATTCAAAGCCAAATTCACGAGAAGACGTATATACTTTTTTTATAACAAACATATACGAGTTGAAGAAAAACATTTAAGATTTTTAAACATTGTCGGAAATCTTCAAAGATGCAAAGAGGTTATATCTAAAAGTGTGATATACGTGACAGAACACCTAAACAATTTACTGTTACGATCAACAATTTCTAGCACGAAACTTTAAACATTTCATGTCTGGCTTATAAACTTGGGTATGTAGTATTATATTGAAAAACAAATTTCGAGTTTGAGTAATCAATTAATGAATTGCGTAAATTAAAGGTTTAATAGTTGGATATAACTTTCAGAATGGACAAAATATAAAAAAAAAATCTTTTAAGATTAAATTAATTTTGCTCACCCATATTAGGTGTTATTCCATATTCTTCCAATAAAATATTAATATTACTTGTGTCATCTTGATTACTTTCCGATAAAAATACAAGAACTCTGCCTCCATCGTTAATGAACGTCTTTAAAGCATTCAATTCGCTTTCTTCAAACGGATTCTGCGAACCAGGTAGAATAATTAATGAGCATTTTTTTAATAACTGGCTTGATATTTCTTCTTTGTTTCTATAAAAATACATAAAAACTGTTGACACAACGATTATACACACAATAATACATTTTAAAATATATGAGAAGTTAGTTACATTTTAAGACAAAAAAATATCCAGACAGAAGATGCCATTGTTAGCTAGGCATAGCATATACGGGGATGAGTCATTTAGGTATCCGGCTTCGGTCTCTCCCTTATCATTTGCAATAAAGCATACGTTTATAGACAAAAGTTTTTTAGTCAATAAAAAGCAGTCGAAATGTCGACAAAAACATACTTACAAAAAGACACATAGCGGAAGCGGAACAGCTAAAGGCTAAAAAACGTTTGTCTATAAACGCATGCTCTATTTCAAATGATAAGAGAGATATCGAAGCCGGACACCTAAATTACTCATCCTGTATATACAGTGTGGAACTTTTTCAATGCCCACATATAGGCGGGCGTCGGCGACATAAGACCCGCGGGTCACCGAGTGACCCATTTTAAGTATCAAGTGGCCCACTTGAGTTCCGAAAGTACAGTATATTACATATTTGAAAATGAAAATACCACTGACCCGAAACTTCTTCTTAATACTCACATTTGGTGCCGACGCGACGCCTGCATATAGGTAGCTTTGTAGTTTTTAGTATTATCGGCACCAGGCTATTTAGAGGGAAGAAAAGGACGGAGGGAACAAATCCTGATAGCCCGGTTCAGATATGGAAACGAGAAAAGTCGTAAGTATTGGTTAAATCTGGGAGGAATATGGTATATTCAGGTTCTGCGGAGAGAGAAAGGATGAGTGGGAACATTGATGGGGTGGTTGCGAGAAGTGATTTAGAAATGCAAAGGTGAAAATATGCTAATAAAGTTTTATTTTTAATGGGAGGAAATAGGAAATGGCGAGATTGTGGAGAAAAATATGTAAGAAAGCACCAATGAACAACCTCCAACCTAACTATACACCGAAGGTAGACAGGTTTTAAGGATTAAGTTAGTAAATAATGGATGACGCAATAACAAATTTTTACTTTTTCAAACAGAATGTTAATCGGAAAAATATTCATATTCCATTACTAATGGCGCCATCTATGAAATATTTTATACACTCAAACCGTCAAACGTGTAATATGTATATAAGCAATTTAATTTCCAAGTAATTTATAAGTATTATATCTTATATCACAGATGCCGCTAGATGATTTTGAAATATATGTCCATAAAGTAGTTAAATATAGCTATCGTTCAGCTGGAATTAATAACTTGTGGTTTTGATTTTTCACATACATTCATAACATAATATATTTATAAATACAAACATTTAACTACTTGTCAAGTAAATACATCAACTAGAACATGAGAAGAAAAGTCTATACTTACATCAAAATTTTCCAATATACTTTCACCTTCCTTTGAAATATTTTGTAATTGTCATTTAACTTAAATAACTCGTTCTTTGAACAATTAAAGAATATCACATTTTTATTATCACTTGCATCCTGTAAATAAATTAAATATCAACGTAACAATGACAATAAATTAAATTTATACCTCAACAGAAGCCATTTTGAAACGATAGTTTAATTTAGCTTGTTTACATTGATGTTGCTTAGTTACAGATCAAAAATTCTTAATAGATATATCTTTTTTTTTTCCTTTCTTGAGCGTGCAACCAATTAAAACGCAAGTTGTGCAATAAAATATATTTATTACGACACACAATATTAAAAAATATAAAGATGTGTTTCGTGATCTTCGTCGGGTAATAAATATATTTGACGTTTGTTATTTATTCACTAAGGAAACATTCTTTAAAAAGCATAGTTTACTATAAATTTGTTTCATCAATTAGTTCAAAGGGCTGAAATAATAATTTTAAACATTAATTAATGAATCACGAAACACATCTTTATATTTTTTAATATTGTGTGTCGTAATAAATATATTTTATTGCACAACTTGCGTTTTAATTGGTTGCACGCTCAAGAAAGGAAAAAAAAAAGATAAGTATTCTATCAACCAAGAATTTAACACTATTAATAGATATACAGTGTATCCGTATTTTTTTTTTTTTGTTTTGAAATGTTCATGTAATCATATTTTAGAGACATGCAAATAAATAAGGGTTTTGAAAACCAATATCACATCTTTATTTTTATATTATGTAATAACAATTGTAAGAAACTACAAATTAAAACTGACGTGTATTTTTAAAATATACCTATATCTACTAATTACATATATTATTGTTAATATTGTGTGGTTATTATTTAAAAAATATAAACTATACATATATATAAAAAATATATTTCCTAATCTATGATAATAAATGATTTTCAAAATGTAACTCCTGTCTTAACACTCCATCAAAAATCGCCTCAGATGTAACTATTACCGGTGGTGGATTTTGCTTTAAAAATCTTGTATATTTTGATTTATTTTCTGGATTTGCTACTATTACTAACTTAGACGTAGAAGTTTTTGGAGGAGCTCTAGTTACACTTTTCCCCCCACAGGCTCCTATTGCGGCTATAAATAAGAATAGCTTTAAATTAAATAAAAGTATGTATAATATATAACTATACCTCTTAAAACATCTTGTGCATTACTAACTAATAAAAGAAAAGTGTGATCCACCATTAACTTTGTGTTAAGACTTCTGTGCAAGGATTCATTTAAAGAAAATTTCCATTTTGCCTCCGCTTCATCATCTGTTAAAATGAAATCCCATGGATCTGTAAGTACAAGAGATGTTGGAATGATTCTCTACATGTGATAAAAAACTATTTTTTTATAATAATTAAAAAGTAAAATATCATAATCAAGTAATTGTACATTATGTTCACAAAAGAAATATAAACTGAGACCTTTAAATGACACAGATCTAAGACTTCATTCCTATTAGCCCATATGTCTGAAGTAGCTTATTACAACATATTAGTTTTATACATACCTAAAAATTTGCTCGATTTTTTACATTCTAGAACCCACTTAGGAGAACATATTGGTTTTCCTTGCCCAACCGCAGAAAGCAATTTTAGTGATCTTTTTACACTACCAGTTAATAGAACGGTGCAGGCATCTACAGAATCCACAACTGATCCTCCTAAAATAATAAAAGTATTGAATCAACAGATTAAAAAAAAAAATTGTGTTAAACCTAAACTTCGGATAACTGATTCCAACTCCGGACTATCCAGCATGGTAAAAACTACCTTATGTTTTACTATCAGTTTATTCCGCTGCAAGTTAATATTAAAATTTTTTAAGAAAACCCTGTATCTTTACTTACTTCTGGGCTAATGAGAGATTCTTGCAGCTTCTTAGTTTTGACAGGAGCTCCAGGTACTCTCGACGCTGATGTTTCCCCTTCATTTCCAGTTATTCTACTAATTTGTGGAATAAAATCATCATCACTTGTTGTACTGATATTTCTGGTTCTTCTTTTTTTAAGAGCTGGTTCTACAGAAATACTAGTTGATGGACAAGGTGAATCTTCTAATATATTTAAACTATCAATAGTAATTTTTGAACGCTTATTTCTCGTATTCGCTCTAGGGGTGGGCGTTAAAGATGTAGCAATTTCTTTATCCTGACACTTTTCAACACCTGTTTTATTATTCCTTAACATACTTCTAGTTCTGTGTGAAGTTGTTCCTTTTTCTGCGGGTTTGCCTAGATATTCCTTATTTGTATTGTCATGTTCATTTTTTGATTTATTAATAATATCATCATCAGTATCCTCTTCATGTAAAACAATTTGTTTCTTTTGTAAGGTCTTTTTAATAGCAATGCTTTTATTTTTCTTGTTTGTAGTTCTGTTTGAAGTGGCTTCATTTTCTATTATTTTGTCTGTGGTTTCATTATTTGTATTATTATCATTTTTTATTGGTTTAATGGTAGCTACTTTATCGGTGTCCTCTTCTATATCAGCTTGGATATTTGAAGTGTTTTCATGTGCTTCAATCCTGTTTGAATGTTTATGTTTTATATTATCATTTTCAAAATTCGATTTAATGGTAAGCATATCACTATCAGTGGTTTCTTCTAAATTGACTTGTTTAGTTTTTACAGTTTTTTTGATAATAGTGTTTTTACTTTTCTTGCTTCTAGTTTTTGCTACATTAAACCCTTTATTTACTTCATCTTGTTCTAGCACATGTCCAGGTGCATCTTTATCTTCCTTTGTATATATATTTTTAGATTTCATAAAATTAACACTTTTATCAAGTTCCTCAACATCTTTACAACTTATTTCAGCTTTTTTACATTCTGAGGTACTTTTATATTTATTAGAAGTTGACGCAATCTCTAATTCATTTACACTACTTTCAACAATACCGAGTTTTTTGAGATTATACTCTCCAGAATTTTCAATTTTGTTATTACTCTTTCCCGCAGCTGGCTTTCTTTTACTTCGTCTTATGTTACTTTTACTTTCTTCCAATGTACTGACATCATCAATAGGTTTTTCACTTTGATTACCAGGTTGTAAATTGCTGTTATGTTCATGACTGATTACCGTGGAATATATCTTTGTTTTTCCTTTATTATTACCCAACACTGTTCGTCGAATAGTTTCTTCATTTAACTTTGAATTTCTGGCACTTTTCCTTGTTGGCTGTAAATTAATATTAGTTACATTATTTTTTGGGGTTTTTAATTCATCTTTTGTAACATTTGTTTCGTTTGAGGGCAGTTTAAATTCTTGACCAGAAAGTAATTTATTCTTGGTTAATGTTTCAACAGTATTAGTTTCTGTAGTTTCGTCCTTCAATACATTTATTAAAGGATTTGGGGGCCTTGAATCATTGTGTTCAGACAGTTTAACATTTTGACTTGCAAAAAGGACTTCTAATTGGCTTTCCACATGATCAATTGTTTTTTGATCGTCAGTACGAGATGTTGCAGATTCTCTATCATTTACTTCGGACAATTTCACATTTTGACTTGCAAAAAGAACTTCTAATTTGCTTTCTACATGATCACTCATTTTTTGGTCGTCAATACTAGATGTTGTAGCTTCTTCATTTGTACTTTCGAGATCTACTCTTTGTGTAGCCAACAAAAACATGTCGTCATTTATGTTGTCTATCTTTGAAATTGCATCATCTGTTTGAGTGGGTCTAAATATATCAGCCAACTTTTCTTCAACACTTTGTGTTTCATTGTTTTCAATAGCAACCTTTTGTGTGGGTAATAAGAAAACATCATTACATGACTGTAGTGGAGAATCTCTATTTTTGATACTTTTACCATCTGCCCTAACGGGTAAATATTCCATTTGTTGTGTTGGCGCTAGAAAAACGTCTTCGTCTTCATTAATAATTGAATCTGTATTTTCAATACTTTTGTAATCTGCATTAACACGTAAACGTACCGTTTTTTGAATTGGGGCTAGAAAAACGTTTACATTTGTATCAACTTCTTTCACATTTTCTCTTCCTGAGGTTTCTTTTATAACTTCTAATTTTTGAGTAAGTTGCATAAATATGTCGTCATCATCATCAACTGTTTCTTGTTTGGTAACAGAAACGCATGTTCTGTTCTGAACGTCATTGCTATGAAATACTTTACTGGTAGTGTTCACTGCATTCTCTTGATATTTGGAAAACGAGTTTACTGTCAACTTCTGAGTAGGTTGGAAGAATATGTCGTCATTATCAATTATTCTTTGAGTAGGTTCCAAGAATATGTCTTCATTATTTTTGTTTGTCATCTCACTACGTAATTCAGAGTTCTCCTCCGAATATTTAGCTTCACTGATTACAGTGATTAGTGATTTTTGCGTAGGCTGGAGAAATATATCGTCGTCACCAATATTAGATGTATGAAATTGCTTTTGAGTAGGTTGCAAAAACAAGGAATCATCATCTCTGTTTGCAATATTTTTTTCCAAAATTTCTTCACCACTTTTTGCCTGTTTCAGATCTTCAGGAGGGATTAATTTCTTTGTAGGTTCCAAAAATACACCATCTTTATTCGAAACATCACATTTTGAGGTTTTTAAAATATGACCATTGTCTAAATTACTTTCTATACCTTTTTCAGTATTGGTATTACAGTCCATTGAACAAGTTAATGCCAACTTAAAACTTTCACTTAATGCATCTTCTGAGTTAGTTACATTAGCTAATTTATCAGAATTTTGTGATTTTTGCAGTTCATTATTGGTATTTTTATTAGACAGATTTTTACTATTCGCCATTATTATATCCTGTGTATTAAAATTAATTTTAATATCATCTTTAAAACAATCTGGTGTTGCTGGTATCAAGTCTGAATTATTTAATTTTTCAGTTAAATCTAATTCACATTTTGATGTTATGTTAAATTCAACATTATCTTGTTCTGAGATTTTTGTTGACTGTATTGTAGTAACATCATGCATTAATTTTGGATCTTCTTTTTTCAGTTTATCATTTTTCACATTATCAGCGTCTTTTGTCGTATTATTGGTATTATGTCGATTTTCATGTTTGTTCTCCTTTGATATAAAATCTTGAGTATTGAAATCAAAGTCAATTTCGCCCTCAAAACAATGTTGTGTACTCGGTATACAATCTGTGTTATTTAAGTTATTAGTAACATTTAATCTATCTTCACATTCTTTTCGTTTATCGATTTTACCATCTCCAAGATCAACATCTGTATCAGATCCAGATTCATCAATGTGACTTTCACTATTTTTTAAATTATTGCTAAATGTTGCCTTTTCCTTCATAACAAATGTAGAAGAATTTTCAGCTTCAATATCAGTCTCATCAGCAGATGTCTCATCATTTGTCTGTTCATCGTTTTTAGTATCTGTTTGCTTATTACTTCCTCTTTTTGTCTCATTTTCAAGATCAGTATCATCTGATGATGAGTCATCAGATTTCTTTTTCTTTTTAATACTATCATCATTTAATTCTTCATCGCTGATGTCTTCATCAGATGTGATAATATTTCGTTTTCTCTTCTTAACCAGACAAATATGAACTTGCGACTCAGAATCAACATGTTCACTGTTTACTAACTTTTTATGCTCACTATTATCTTCCACATCTGTTTCATTATCAGATTCAATAACATTGCACTTTTTCTTTATTAGTTGGCTCGTATGTAATTCCTGTGAATCAGAATCCACATTATTTGCGTAATATTGGGATGTCGGTTGCATAGTCATAAAGTCAATAGAATCGGCACTGTCTTCATTAGCAATTTCAGGCTCGGACGGCTTACCAGGTTTAACAGTGGTACTCTCATCAAGTATAGTTTCGTCAATCACATTTAATGAGTCAGAAATTGATTTATTCTTACACATTTCACTTTCATAATTTGAATTATTTAAATTTGTAATTTGTGTTGGTGCATCGTTAATACAGAATTCCGTAGACTGTTTAGTTTCATTTTTATGTATATTTAATTCATTATGATCAACCATATCACAAAATTGTTGAGTTGGCATATCGTGTATAGACACAGAATTTGATATGGAAGTATCTTTAGGCAACAGACCACATTCTTTGTCATTATGTGAGGAATCAACCATTTGCGTCGGAAGATCATTTACTGAAATAACAACTTGTTCCACAGTAGGTAACTCAATAGTACTAACTGTGTTTTCTGTTGGTAATTCATGCACAAAATGCGTGCTTACTTCTGTAGTCAATAAATCAATGTCATCACTCACATAATAATTTGGTTCACATTGTTGTTCTTGTTGAACACATTCCGATACAGAACTTTTATTTTGTTCATTTATAGTAATATTATCAACAATCTGTGTTTCAGAAGAAAACATCGACTCATCAACCAACTGTGATTGAGTATTTTCTAAATTCATTTTATCACCATTCATCTAGAAATGTGAATATACAAAATTACAAAATAAGAGCTTGAAAACTTACAAAAAAATATTTTGCATTTACAGTTGAAAATTTTACAACAGCTCCATCATCAACTTTATATAAGATAAAGGGAACTAACTTTTTACCATCAACAAATGTTCCATTACTTGAATTAATGTCACTTAGATAATGATCGGTATCTGTGATCACCAAAATTGCCTGTTGATGGCTTACACTCTGTAACATTAAATAATTGTATTTACAAATTTTTACATTTGCAAAACTTACTGTGTCTTTAATAATTACAGCAGCTTCTTTAACTCTGCCAATTATATTTATTCCTTCGTACATTGTATACATTTTTTTGTTAATTAAAAAGTAACCCTTCTGAAATATTAAATAGTAAAATTAAAATTAAAGTATATATTTTCACCTTTTTTCGTAAATTTTCCATTATATTAACAATCTGTGATAACAATAATATCGTAAACAAGCATAATTTGACAGAATGTCAACAATCATCCGGTTAGAAACTTATTACTACCAACACAATTTTTTTGCACTTAATTCCATACAGTGTACCCAACACGCGGGAAATGTCTCGTATATAGGAAATTACATACACTCTAGAAAAAGGGAAGATGAATGATAAAATAGGAAATAAGTAGAGTTCGACTTATTTGCAATTATTTGTTACACCGTTTCGTCTGGTATTAGGGACAAAAACTGAATTCGCCAAAAAATAAACAGAAATTCAATATAAAATGATTTTTTTGCTGACCAGTTTATTAAGTAGAAAGGATACGTGTTGTAGAATAAAATGTAATAAAAAAAGCTCCCTAGAGATGGAATTAAAATGTTATCCAATGCTAGTAATTACTTAAGGGAAATTATTGTGTTGGCAACAATGCCTCCACATATTAAAAAGGAAAAAAAAATTAAAATTAAAAAAAAACAGTCAGTATTTTGAACACAAATGATTATTTCATACGATAGTCCAGTAAAGTTAGACATTTTTACATTGATGACCCGGCACTTTTGACACTGTCTGGGTTTTTTTCATAGTTTGATTAGTGATCGAATGAGGAGCTTAAAACTCAATTTGCGCATGCGCACGGCCAACCAATTCGCTGCAATATAAAAAATTTAATTTTTTATATTTTGGTGGATTGG
>JAFFZR010019882.1:0-10949 GCA_018397195.1 Lethrus apterus | reverse complement strand
CTTCAACGACAACATTTGTGGCTTGTATATGTTCTTTTTGGTATTGAGTTGCTAGGTGGTGTTTAATATTATTTCTTATAATAACTGCCGATCCACCATGTGCCGTCCCATCTGGGTGTTTCGTGTGGTATACTGAATAGTTTGGAAATCTGATAAAATGTTTGTTTGTAAAATGAGTCTCCGTAATTAAAACTATGTCTAATTTATGATTTGTGATAAAAGTAGTAAGCTCTTGTCCATGTTGTGATAAGCCGTTGGCATTCCAAATTGCAAATTTTAGTGTATCTGCCATTATGTCATTTTCGACACGACTGTTGTTAGAAGATTTAGCATGACGGTCATTTGCTCCATTAACCCCTTCATCATGTTTTTTAATTCTTGCATGTCGTAAGATTGTGTAATACTTTGTTGCTGTTCTTGTTGTTGGGTATTGTTAACTGCTTGACTATATGTTGTTCCATATCGTATAAATTTATTGGTTTGAGTGGATGGTTGCTGTTGCGATGATGATGTTTGTTGTGGTCCTTTTGGTCTCAAGGCGGGATATTTCTGCTGTTGTAGCTGTTTATATACCGTACATCCTCTGTAGTTTGCTGGGTGGTTGCTTCCACAAAGTACACATTTCACGTTATCTGTTCTAGTCTTTCTGGGACAATCACTAGTTGGATGGTTTTGCGCACATTTTACGCATCTATATTGTCTTAGACAGAAATTTTTCGTATGACCATATCTTTGACATCGTGTGCACTGCGCTATTTCTTTTTTAGGTAGTGGTGGGTTAAAATTTTACAACAGCATTTAAGAGGGTGTTGATGTTGTAAATGTCTTTGTTATTTGTGCTTGTCTTTAAATCCACACAAAATAGTGGTAGTGGTTGCTTCGTATTTCTGTGTCGAATATTGGCTATTTGTTCTACAATGTGTCCACATTTTTCTATTTCAGCTTTTAGTTCCACTAGGTCTGTTGTGGGGTGAATGTATCGTAACACTACTCTAAAAGGTTTGCCCTGTTTTTTTCTATATGTATGATATTCTGTTTTTTTCTCGTCGAGTGCTTTAATTATTGCATCAAATATTTCAATTGTTTTAGCCTGTACTTTTACCTCATTATCATTTAATACTTTAATAGTATGATTATCTTTGGCTATGCTGCTTAATAGATGATTAAGAGGTTGTATATTTTTAACACCAGCGATAAAAATTGGCGGTGGATTTGCTATGTAGTTTTTTTTACTTGTTTCGTCTCCTCCATCAGTCATCTCCTCATTATATATTATAAGTGCTGAATTTGTTTGACGTAGGTGTATTCAACCAATAATTGTAAATTTTTGTTTGTTTCAGTCTGTAGTTGGAATTATCGGGACTAGTTAATTAATTAAGGAACATTTTGTCAGTGAAATAATATTAAAATCGCTGACTGACCCAATCAAAAATGAATTAACCAATTTCAGTTATTTTGGGATTTATTTGTGCATATTATTTTGCACTTTATAACAAGGAATTAGTACATATACTTAAATCTGTTGTTTATCATATCAATAATAATTTAACGGACAAAATACAAAATGGAATGAGAAAATGTAAAGAAGCTAGCTACGTAGTTCTCACAACGAAATGAAACCAAAAAGTTCCTCGTTGAAACGGAACAAAGCTTTTCCCAGTAAAGTCTATTCATTCGAGCTTTCGTTACCGAACGTTTTCGCTTTGTGACCAACTGAATCATTCTTATGCGATTTGCAGATTTGCATTAAACGAAGCCGGATTTTTCAAAACCAACTTTCGGGTTTACGTTAATTACATGCGAAATGAATTAAATCGTATCATTTTAATCGGCTGCTGGTTTGGCTTGTTTCATTAAAACCAATTGATAAAAATATTTACCATTATTTAAATCCGTTAAAAACTAACCGAACTTTACGAAAGCTGATCGCGAATAATAAATTTTGTTCATTTACGTAAACTTGGTAATGGAGGTGAATAATTAACAATGTTATAGTTACTGTAATCTATTGTAGAAATTTTATTAAAATTGTAAGAAAATATTCAAAATTAAAGCGTCAGTTCGTCTATGCTTGCAAATAAAGATGAGACTAATTATATTTTCAAATTTGATCAAATCTTCAAGTCCTCCATACAATCAATCGATTATGTTATCAAATCAATTAATGAATGATATCAACAAAATCTGATTATAAATGATTTAAAGATTAGATACTTTTAAACAATTTAATCACATTTCTAAAATGAAACTGAAAAATAATATTCTTGAAATTTGAAATGCTTGGATGTATGGTTTTGCTGTCGAAGAGATAATAAAGGAAAGCAAAATAAACAGAAGCGGAAGTTTCTTTTATAGAAGTCACATTGTTTTGCATATGCGGATGACGTGGTCCTATTGGCGCGAAGGAGAAAGGAATTTGGAAGAATAACAAAACAGTTAATAACTGCGGCAGAGTCGATGGGCCTACAATTCAAAGCATCACATACACTTTACATTGTATTATCATATTACCGGAATATTATTCTTGTTAAAATAAATAAAATAAAATGCACTTACAGCGAAAGGATTTTTTTCGTAATCACGCCTTCGAAAAGACCCGGCAGGAACGATAGTTTTGGAGCATCAGAAATGTACACCGTTCGTAAATTTGGCATCTCTCGGAATGTGCCGGCCTCTATCACTCTCAAGCAATGTAAGTTTGCAAGAATCCTGAAAATGAAATGAACAAAGTTTAATAAAAAATGTTATAATGAGAATAAATGTAATTTCTTTGATTAAAAACCAACTTCAAGCAAAGGTTGAACAGTTACAATTTCCTCATCTTATTTACTATATATTTTTCGCAAAAATCTATTATAAAATTATTTTTTTATTATTCAACGTGGCGCATAAAATAACGTAATTTATTGAAACCATAAAAGTCACATGATGTTTTATTCGTGGTATTTTTTATTTTTGGATTAAGGCAGTATTTAGTAATGGGTGTTATTGTCTGCCTAATTTATTTACATTTTCTTATTAAATGTATCGCCAACAATAATAATGATGAGCATCATTTGCCTTTCTTGTCCACTGTCATCCTTCATTTCACAAAAAAATCGTAAAATTTGCTTTTCCATATTAAAAATGAAACGGAAACAAATATTTGATTGCCAAAAGTATTACTCAGCAGATTTCTTAATATCTATCATAAAAATTGTCGACGATTTTTTTGTTTTTGAAACAAACAAAGATTATTTCGTTAATCAATCGAAATTGGTAATGACGCGAAAGTCGATATTTTGGCGCCAACTATCCAGAATACCCAGATGGGAGATTTCATTTACCTATACGGCTAGCAATAAACGGATGTACACGATAAACCTTTTAATGCTTCAATTCTAAGCCGATTAAATTTTCTTCTCGTTAATGTCGGATTTAATTAAATTTATTGCGTGTGGTGTCGAATCGTTAAACGACGAAAGATAAATTCGTAATATAACGAACACTCTAAAATGAATATGTACTTACATGTAAAGTATATATAAAGTTTATATAAAGTATGAAAAAATTGTGTTTTTAAATTTTATCGAAATATTTTTCAGGAAAAATTAAGTTGTCTATTTTTGTGCTATATATTTTCTCTATTCCATAGAATGTTCTTTTCAAATGAAATATTTATGCCTCAAATTAATTCTAAATTTGTTAATTTACTGGATGTTTAAAAGATGTGTAAAAATATTGACAAATTTTACAACAAACTTTAAGAGAAAATTACATTATCAATACGCAAACAAGAAAATATTTACTTTTTGGAAAGTAGGAACTTTTGAAACATTTTTTAAAGTTTTCAATGAAATTAATATGCAAGATCTGTAACGCACACTTCCTATCGTATTTTCAGTTTTAAATCTTGTATTGTTGACCACGTCGTGATCATAAAGTTATCAACTTTTTTAATGGAAATCCCTAAGCTATCATTCACTGTCTGTAAATATCTACATACACGACATGTACATATTTATTGTTATTATTTACATAAATATAACAATAATTCGTACACATACGTCGTGGGGCAAAACATATGCATGTGCTAACTATCCGTAAACAAAGTTGAAAATATTTCCACATGAAGGGAATTTGTAAAGTAAAAAAATAAAGGATTTTACTTGAATTTATTATAAAATGTATTTATTTTGTTAACATGTTACAAAAGACTGATGTGCACAAGTACGTAATAAAAATGTGATGAAAAATAAAAAACAAAATAAGGGATATACAGAGTGGCCCACCAAAAACGAAACACGCGTTTTCAGGTACTTAGACGTTTTTTTTTTAAAAACGCTCAGACAGGTCAATTTTCTTCGGAAGGGGGACAAATGTTTTAGCTAGTCACTTAGTTGCAACCCTAAAGGGGGGGGACGTTCACCATAAAATTTTTAAATGGAAAGTGGTATTTTCAAACCTATCATTTGAAAGAGCAATCGATGGGCTGTACAGATGTATTTGAATTTTTGAATTCTGATCATTACTTCCCGAGTTAGTGAGCTTTGAATACACAGGTGAATTTTCTTTGCAAGGACACATGTTTTGCGGGTATGTACTCGGTTTGGAGCATTTGGCTTTTTGTTAGTTACGGATCCGGTAAAAAAATAAAAAAAGTTTTAATATTCAGAGCTTAATAACTTGGGAAGTAATGATCAGAATTCAAAAATTCAAACACATCAGTAAAGCCCATCAATTGCTCTTTCAAATGATAGGTTTGAAAATACCACTTTCCATTTAAAAATTTTATGCTGAACTTCCCCCCTCCCCTTTTAGGGTTGAAACTAGGTGACTACAAATAGCTACAACATTTGTCCCCCTTCCAAAGAAAATTGACCTGTCTGAGTGTTTTTTTTTTTAAGCGTCTAAATACCTGAAAACAGTGAAAACGCGTCTGTTTCGTTTGCGGTGGGCCACTCTGTATATACTTGCAAGATTTATTTGATAGAAAATGTACCTAATATTTTCCAAATAAGTTGCGAAAAATTATTAATTTTGGTTTGTCTCATATAGGAAATCGAAACATTTATAAAAGAGAAACAAGTCAATAAACAGTAACACCAAGAAAAATGCAAACTTAAAAGAGAAAAATATTCCAAGAAACCAAGAAAATCAAATTCTAAAAAAACTAATTAGTAACAAAAAATGTAAAATACAAAAATTATTGTACAATGAAAGAAAACACAAAATGAATCAAAATGTAATACGTTTAATCCAAATTAAATCAAATAAACAAGAGACTGAAAAGAATAAACTAAAAGAACCCAGGAGCCCTATGCTGGATTCGAATCTATGTAAAACGTAAAACTTTAATTAATTATGCAATAGTTTTTAAAAATATTTCTATATGCTGTTCGAAAGTCGAAGAAACGTGTTAATTGCTAAATTAAAAACTTAAAGAAACAGAACAGTTGAAAGATAATCCTAGATATATGGAGCAAATAGCATTGGCTAGTCACTCATTCTACAAATTGGTTGGACGTGCCACTTCTTTATGTGTCACTTAGTGCAATTCACCATATCCACTTCTAACTTCACACAAGAGCGCTGTACTATTATTTTATAAATATAATTAATAGTTTAATAAATATGCTTATTTAAATTAATGAAATAACAAAAAATGCAAGTTTATAAGTTATAAATAAAGGACATAAACTTTGAACTTTGCCTAATTTTTTTGGTGACGATGACGTCACCTTCAATCATTTTGAATCACCCTGTACAATCCAGCCTACACCTACACCATCTGCCATTAATAATTTTCGTCTGTTCATTAAGAATTGTATTAATTTACTACTTCACTATCATAACCAAAATTTACTCAAACATTACAAAACTAATATTAACAACATGGTGCACAAATATTTTTAAAAAGTTGTAAACGACAAGCTGTTATAATGAGGAAAGTTACTTTACAGAAATAACAAAATTTTAACCAATACATCGTCAATAAAACAATTAACACATTAACACAAATATTTGTATCTCCACCTGCAAAAATAGGGACAAAATAGAGACAAAAGAAGTGAGAAAATAGAAAATTTAATAAACAAAAAAAGAGAGATAAAAATAACTTCATAAAATATTTGAATTTTTTCCATATAGGTCAAGAAAAAGCTGTGAAAGATCGAAAATAACTAACAAAAATATTACAAAAAAAAACATAAAACGGATTGCAAGATATTATCAAGAATAGAAAAGATATTTAAACACAAAAGAATCGTAAGACTATAAAAGATAAAATGAAAAGAGAAAAGTTGTAAAATAAAATAACCTATAAAAAAAATCGTGGATAAAACTTGGGATAAAACCTCCACTACAACATAGACATCAGTTTCAGAAAATTTCAAAAGTTCAATAAAAAAATAAAATAATATCAAAGTATATAATATTCAACTAAAAGGACAAAAAATAGAACATAGATAGTATAAGTATTTAGGAACGATACTTGAGAATAATGTTAAGGTGTGGACAAAGAAATAAATGAATGGGTGGAAAAGCAGGAAGAATATACAATACAAAAAAATAGAAATAATAAAGGTAGTTAAACCAAAATATTATGCAGCAGTGAATTATGAACTCAATCAGTAAAATATAAAACACAAATGGAAATGAAAAAAAGGTAAAACCAGAAAAGAGTATAAAAATTGAGTCGTATAGAAAACAACTAAGGATTAAACCATACATGACGAAATGTTGGAAGGAAAGTTAAGATGTATGCCGGAGGCGAGACTTACAAAAAATATCAAACAAAAGTACAAAGGAAAGAACAGAAAGGCTAATAAAAAATAATAAGAAATAAGAAAACGAAGGTCAATAGAAACATGGACTTGGTATAGAAGAACAAACGGAAAACAGGTATGGAAGTAATACATATTCAAAAAAAATACTCACACGTCTCTAAGGGTCATTCTATACGGTTGTAGGTCGTCCTTTTTGATAATTGTAATGTCGCTATCGGTAATAGTGAGCCGATAAACTTCATCTCCGAGATCTTTGGGAATCCGTAAATGCCCACCGTAACATCTGCATTCGATTTCCATAAGAAATTCGTCCGTTGAATTGTAGCAATCACATTTCCACGAAGTTTCTCTTTCCCTCCTGAACGAAACAAAACGTTCGAATATTTCGTCGGAATCGAAATCCATGGCGAAAGCGACACCGCAATAAATCAAGATTGCTGTACAAAACAGCTGTCGCATCATCTGCAATTGGAAACACAGATAATTAAATTTTTTGATAAATTAAAAAAAAAATCGATTTATTTAGTAGAATGTGTTTACTGCTTTCGTTAATTTTTGAACGTGTTTACTGCCATTGCGCAAAACGGTTGTTCGATACCTGTAGCAAGATTTTGATCCTTCTGATACTGTGTACTCAATATTATTGGTGATTAGCGCCCAGAGAAGGTCGTGTTTGGTCTTTCCATTATATTTTGAAATGCTTTAGATATGAAAATGTGTTTTTTTACAAGATATTTCACCCGCGGTTAGTTAGAAGATTATAAAAAATGAATGGAATGTTAGATGTTTATTTGCCAAAGATATTGATGTTGCTATTTAATGAGTTTAATGCGTTTTTTTCGGAATATTGCTTTATTTATTTTAGAAAAAATTAACTCGAAAATTTTAATATCAAAAGTTCCGTTTAAAAATTTCATTTACGCTACTTGTTTGAAGACATAAGTAATCAAATTCCAATGGGCGGACTACTAGAGTAACAAGCTCTTACTCTTACTCTGTCATTTTGACAGATATACTATTATTAGTGTCAAATTCTTGGTTGATAGAATACTTATCGTGTAACCACGCTCAAGAAAGAAAAAAAAAGATATACTATTATAATTCATTCGGTTAATTCTCCAACCAAAGATCATTCGTGCTCTTGTCTGGCAAGATTTTTCGTCAAATTGGACCCAATGACACTATTGGTTTATTTACCATTTTTAGTTTAATTATCTATACTTCGTATAAATAATTCATAGAATTTTGACAATTGTTCAAACAAGCAACGATATTAAAGCATAGTTGATTTAATTGTTCGATTATAATTTTATAGCTTCTCATTAATTAGATTACATTCTTGACGTGTATTGCTAATTTACATAACATTAATATTTACACATAACATTCCACAAAATGAACAAGATCATAACTTCATATATTATATATATTCAATTTTTTTTTATATATAAACATAGAATAAATATAAATAGAAATATCAAATATAAATAATTAAAAATATATTATTTACAATGCGTCTATGTTTATTACAACAGTTAATACAGCAGAAACACAATCCGACCTATTATTATTTATTACAAAAGGTAATCGACTCACCCGAAGAAAAATTACACAGTAGCTTTAATCAGCGATAATGCACTATCGAGTTTTTACGACCTGACTATAACTTTACAATGAGTGAATCTTCGTAAACATTTCACATACATAGATAAACCAGATAGCGCTGTAGTAAAAAAAAAATGAATACAAAACGATTCGAACTATTAGTTGTACAATTCACGTCGTAATGTGCGAACAGTTTTAATCGCTTTTCGATTATCTGCACACGATAATCTCTATCAAAGGAGATTAAAAAAAACTCTAGCTTTGTCATCAAATGCACATTTGAGTGACGTCTTTATATAGGTTTGAATGAAATGTTGGTATAGACAATGCTTTCGGTTTGATGAAATACAAAAGACAAATGACCACTACATTGTACTCAATATACAATTTTTGCATTATTATTATGAATTTACAAGTTTCCAATGGCGCATATCTTTAAACTTAGTTAACTTAGCTATACTAATAATAATAACACATGGAATTATGCTATTGGATAGGAAGAGAAGAGGAAAGAAAAAGAAAAGAAGAAGAACGAATAACAATAGAAAAAAAATTGGAAAACCAAAAAACCCTTGGTTTTCCAATTTTCTCTCTCCATCTTTTCCTTTTCCTTCTCCTTCTCTTTCTATCCAATAGTGTGGTCTTTGTCGGACATTTTTTTTTTTACAAAAATTAAACACCACCAATTTTTACCAGAGTTTTGTCACGTAAAGATAAAGTGACGGAAAACGTTCCATTCTTTCATATTTTCGCACACATTCCGACAAAACAAGATAAGTATTTACGAGATTAAATTCCGATCGCAAGTATGAGGTGATGGTAATCGTAAAATATCTGATAATAACAATTTATATTTAAATTGATCTATATTTTTATTTTCTTGAAGTATTTATTATTTATGACCGTATTGTTTGTAACATCTGATCGAGACATAAAAACATATTTGATTTACCTATATACATTATCTAATTTTATATTTACATATATCATTTTATTTACGTCAGTAAAAAAAAAAAATAAAAAAATCATTAATGAACGTCGAAAGAAATAATGAAAAGAAGCTGGTGATAAATTTGTCATGGTAACACTGGGAACAGTAAGAAGTTAACAATTAAGCTGTACTCTTTTTGTACTTCTTTTGTACTGTTTTCACCTTTTGAATTTCAATATATAACCCTCCCCATAAATTTTCGGAGCGAACCCAACATCATAAATTTGTTAAAAACTCCAATCGAACAATTTTCACAAAAAAATGGCCACCTTATAACAAAACAATACGCTTATAAAAGAACGTGTCAGGCTTTGAAATTTACCGCCTCGTCGATACCAATTTATATGTCTCATTTAGATTAGAAATATCAGTTTGCATCTGACGTCTCACCATTTTTATATTCTGTTTACTTAACCTCAAAAAAATTATTGTTGTGTGTTGATTTAACGGCAACCAAGCGAACAAATTTTTACCGTCACTGGGTGTATGTTGTACATACATTAAAGTACGTCTAACATAAGTCATGCCTACAGCCGTTAGAAATGCAAATGTCAAGTGTTTTTTTTTTCTTTTCTGTGAAACAGTAAAAGCGTGTACTCTGGTCCGCCCATACCTTTAGAGCTCCATTACATGTACATATTTCGTGTTGAATGGGATAGAAAAAATTCTTTTTCTTTAAATTGTGTATTTTTCTTCAAATTGTGTATTTTTCTTCTCTTTCACAAAATATAGTCATTCATATTTTTTGCCACACAGATAACACTAAAAACTACGATAATACACATATTATATTTATATTGAATTTATTAATAATTTGTAATTACTTAATTACCCATTTTAGCGCATTATTAAACCAATACCAGTTAATTAATATTGACAGTGTTGAAGTTTGAATAATCTATTGATTTTTGTCGAAAATATGAAATTAGATGTTTTGTACCGCAATTTTTATATCTAATTATTTTAAATATTTAGAATAAAAGAAAGGGTAAATGTAAAAAAGTTGGTGAGGTAGTTTGTTCAGACAGACAACTAAAATTACTGGAGAAAACAGTAGAACACAAATTCAAATGGTCGGTCATTTGTATAGAATGTACCGTAAGAGGCAAGTTAAAAAAGTATGGGAAGCCAAAACACAAGTTAGGGACAGCAAAGGTAGGCCAAAAGAAACGCAACATTATAAAGCTGCTGCAGATGAAAGGAATGTCTTGGAACGAGAAAAATGACCAAAAATGAAAAACCACGTCACCTTTGTTCACAACAACGAAAATTGTAAATGCGTTACATTTCTCATTTCGTCATTTTCTATATGTAACCCTATACAGGCTGTCCCAGATAGTGTGCTCACTATTGGGATCTCGTAAACTGTAAGAGATAGAGAGTTGGTTAACTGAGACAAAATATGCGCTACATCATGGCCTACTTATTAAAAAAAAGAAACATTCAAAATAATGGTCGGTATGGACGCTACACGCAAAAAAAGAAAAAATGGCATTTTAAATTTTCGCTTGTAGCTCAGTTCGATGAAAAGATACCGGAATAGTATTTTAACATTATTAAGGTACTTTTTTACGTAGATTCCGAAT
>JAFFZR010019880.1:0-11093 GCA_018397195.1 Lethrus apterus | reverse complement strand
GCAATCTTCTTCGGGTAATAAATATATTTGACGTCAAATATATTTATTACCCGAAGAAGATTGCGAAACACATCTTTATATTTTTTAATATTGTGTGTCGTAATAAATATATTTTATTACACAACTTGCGTTTTAATTGGTTGCACGTTCAAGAAAAGAAAAAAAAAAAAGATAAAATAATATTGAAACCTGTTTCAAGCAATTAATAGGTCTGTTTGGTATCCTGAACTGGTGTATACTGGTGCAGACTTTTTTGAAATTAAACATTTATTACAAATTGATTGTGTTACTTAAATACTTTTTGATGAGCTGAATAAGTGTAAGTAGTGTTAAGCTACATTCACTCAAAATTTAGTTCGAAAAAGTGCATTTTGCATTTTGCATTTTGCATTTTGTAGTGTACACTTTTCTACACCAGTTCAGGATACCAAACAGACCTATTGTATTCGAAATTTGATATATTTTACTATGGAAACCATTGATGATATCCATTGCGGGTTTCCATAGTAAAATATATCAAATTTCGAATATATTAATGGCTTGAAAAAGGTTTCGAAACACTATTTGTGTGTTGTAATAAATATATTTTATTACATTTTCATGTTTTTATTGGTTGACTGCTCTCGACTAAAAGATAAGTATAGTTTCAAGCATTTACAACCAAGAATTTGATTTTAATATTTTAATGCTGTCTTGCGGATAAACATTATTATTATTATACTGCATTTTGTTATAGATAAAATAGTTAAAAAAATTTATAAATACAATTGTAAATATATAAGTGTTAAAAATAGTAATTAGTAATTACGTACCTATATACAAGATATTTCATTAATATGAGAAATGTATTTTCTTAAAATCTATTATTTATTTTTTGAAAGAAGAAAGTCAAATACTTATTTTGCAAAAAAATTGTTAGTTCAAATATACAACACATACACAGGTTAAACATACATTTTTGGGAAAACACTTTTTTCTTGAATTGCAGCTTCCTTTTCTGTATGCGTAGACTTACATTTTTAAGTGTTTTGAGTTATGACTTTAGTGCTATTTACAAATTTCATTTGAAAGCATACATTCGAATAAATATACGAATTTGTGAATTAATTAATATAACATAGAGAGAAATATTGTACTGTATTGTACGCATAACAAATAAAAGTAGTAAAGTAGGAATATCCTCAAGAAAAATATTTATTAGCACTTCAAAGACACACTTTGTATTTTACAGAGCATGTCTTTATAAACAGAAGTTTTTAGCCCTTAGGGCTTTATACTCTAAAATTATTTTCACATATATAGGCCGCCATAGTTAAGAAAATTTTTAAAAAATGTTTTAAAAATATTTCTCGGTATGTTTATGCATACATTTTGACCGTCTTTTTATTGCCCTATACACCGGTCGCGCGTTTTAGAAGTGCCCGCGGTCACGAAAGCTCATCGTTATTCATTTTTTCACTAATGCTTTGCAAAAACAATATTTTTTTAATTAAAAATTAAAATTGCTGCCTTAGTATGTTATGATTATTGATTTATAATATTGATTATGCATTAAAACTGACAAAATAATAAAACGTTAAAAATAAAAAAAAAAAAATATTAATAAATAAAATATTTTTTAATTGCAAGAATAATTTACTAACAAATGTTAAAAAACTTAATAATTATGTATTTTAGATATAGAAGCCCTTAAAACCAATAAAAGTGAATACATAAGGAATATAATCTAATAATAATATTAATAATAATGATAAATAAATAATAATTAATGATAAAATATAAGAAGTTCTATTTGTGTCAAATTCTTGATTGAATATGTTTGAAATTTTTTTTTATTAAAAAAATTATTGCTTGAAAAAGATTTCGAAACACATACAATCACTTTCATATGAAATGCACCACCTCGAAAAAATAATGCTACGAATATAAAACTTGAGTAAAAAGTGTTGCTTTGTTATCAAGTATAAAACGATCAAATTTCTTTCCTTCCTTCCTAGAAGTGAATTAATAATGGGTCACATAGTCATGTACAGCAATGCAGGAAATTTACTTTCCGTGGCATGCTTTGTATCAGGTGGCCTATGTCCTCCTGTGTTATCTTGTCCCAACCTGGCGGTGGTGCCTCATGTTGTCCAAGTTATCAGGAGGCCTGGGCAAATGTCGCAATCGTCGACCCATAATGTCCCAGACGTGTTCGATCGGCGATAAATCCCGTGATCGTGCACACCGGAGCAACATTTGCAACTGTACTTGCTGCAAGTACCTTTGTGACATGTTGGCCGTGTGTGGCATTATCCTGTTGGAAAATGCCATTTGGTAACGTCTGCATGAACGGCATTACCACTGGTTCTAAAACATTATCGGCAACTGACCGTTGACTTGTTTGAAAACAGTCTTGTGTGGCGATCCGTCTAGGAAGTCGATCTTCACGAGCGTTGCTGTTACGAGGAGGTCTTTCAGCCGGACCATGTTGCCGAATACCTTCTTCCGACCATGCAGACCATATACGTGCAACAGTAGTGTGGTCACGATTCAGTCTTCTTCCGATTTCATGGAAGGAAAGACCTGCTTCCTTCATACCGATAATTCGGCCCCTATAAAAATCGGAAATATGGGAAAAATGTCGACGTTGTCTTACTGGAGGTACACTATGGTTTTGATCTGACAATTTGTCAACAAGAACACTAGTATTTGTTGGTCGATATCGATTTGTTGGTCGATACTCCCTAAATGACAAGGTATCGACATTTATGTAACCATGCTGCAAAAACCAAAATGGCTAAGTTACTTGATCGAAATTTTGATCGTTTTATACTTGATAATAAAGCAACATTTTACCCAAGTTTTACCTTCGTAGCATTATTTTTTATGGGTGGTGCATTTCATATGAAAGTGAGTGTATTTATATATTTTTATATTGTGTGTGTCGTAATAAATACATTTTATTACATTTTTAGGTTTATATTGGTTGAGTACTCAAGAATAAAAGATAAGTATATTTGAAAATAATCAGTTATTGTGATATGAAAATGAGTAAATTTAATTCGTTTTAAACCTGTGCAGTTCAATTGAAAACAGATCATTATACAGAAGAAAACATCGATTTTCAAACCTTTCTAAATTCACGAAAAGGTCTACGAAAAGGTAAGAAAATTTAATATGGCCGTATAGAGCAACAAAAAGGCAGTCAAAATTGTATGCACAAAAATATACCAAAAAATGTTGCGTTATAACTGTTATAAGAGTATAAGCCTCTACACTAAAGGCTAAAAATGTTTTGTTTATAAACGTCAAATGACAAAGGAGATATTGAAGACGGACCCACCTAAGTGACTTATACTTTATATTCTTTTACATGTTTTTTTTTCTCTAAATTTCTTTCAAATTATTTTCTTATTCGAAAGCAAATTAAATTCATTCGGTGACGCAAGTAAAAATCTTTTGTATAAAATGTATCAAAATCTATTATTAAAATAATTGTTAGGTTATATAGATTTATGTATTTTTAGATTAGGATAAACAAAATAGCAATAAATTATAATTTATGATGGATTTTAATTATGGTAAGTATACGTTATATCTTTTGCAGAGAATAATACACCGATGTTGTCTAATTGACTTATAATTATAAATCTCTCATACTTTGAAGATATTTAAAAAGAGTAAACATTGTTTCATTATGTATGTTTCATAAATATGGAAAATTTAAAGCCGTTTTAATTCGGCTTGTAGTTGAATTTATAATACTAACGTAAATAGAGTTTTCTCACTACTGTTTTTATAGTAATTAGTAATTACATTACAATAATAATTAATGTTTAACTAAAAAACAAGTTATCCTTGTTTTCACATCCTTTCCCCGATTTCTACTTTTTCTAACTGATATACAGTGCGATTCAAAAGTATCCCCTCCCCCTGATAACTTTTGAACGACTGGAGCTATCGCTATGAGAAAAAACTCGTCGATTTTTAATTTTTACATACAAAATGTTGATGTTATCAAGAAATAAAATCCACTTCCGGCAAAAGCGGAAGCGATGTCAACTTTCTTATTTTATATGGAACACCCTGTATATTTTGACGTTTTTGGAAAGGCAACGGAGAGACGAATCCAACGATTTCATATGTTCAACTCTAATTTGAAAAGTAACAAGATAGGCAGTAATAACTTTTCTGCCATTTTCTTTATGTGTTCCTTAGTTAGCCATAAGGCAATAAACATTTTTAGTGTTAAATAACAAGAAAAACCATTGCCAGACATTTACTAACTAATCAGCTACAAAATAAATAATAAACAAATAAAAGCAAATCTTTATTACGAATTTCTGCCCAAATTTGCTTAAAAAAGTAACATATTACAAAAAAGTTATTGCTGCCTACCTTGCTACTTTTCAAATTAAAGATGAACATATGAGGTAACGTTGGATTCGTCTCTCCGTCGTCTTTCCAAAAGCGTCAAAATATAGTGTGTTCCATTTAAAACAAGAATGTTGACATCGTGAAACCGGAAGCGGAATTGAATTTTCGACAACACCAACGTTTTGTACGTAAAACTTAAAAATCGACGTGTTGTTTCTCATAGCGATAGCTCCAGCCGTTCAAAAGTTATCATGGAATCGCACTGTATAATTTAACACACAAAGATAATCTTTTGCCCGTCTTAAAGGTGCATCCACACCTAACGAACGAACGCGAACGAGCGCCAATGAGCACAAGTGAACGAACATTGTGCGTGAAGTGTAGACGGCACACGCGCACGAACGAACATGAACGAACAGCTTCGAATGTTTTCCACGGATTGTCGGAAAAAGTGCTCGTTCCTGTTCGAACGTGTTTGAACGCATTTGGCTAGTGTGGACGGTACGACTGCATTCGATTTAACGGAACACTCACGAACATTTGAATTCCGGCCGTTTATGTTCATTCGCGTTCTTCGACGTGCGTTTGAACTTGTCAACGTTTGTTCTTCGGCGTTTGTGTTCACTTGTGCTCATTGGCGCTCGTTCGCGTTAGTTCGTTAGGTGTGGATGCGCCTTTACATTGTGCGTCTTCCATCAATAATTGGAAACATGTTTATGTATGCGTTGTCGCTAGACGTAATTTAAAAAAAAATGAAAGTATAAAAGTGAAAAACTATAAAAATGTCAACAAAGTGAAGTACTGAAACCTTGCGGGTATATCCTTCAATTATTAATGGTCTTAACTAAAAATAAAGTCTGTGACATGTATATCTTCGAATATTCACAATTAAAATGAGTTTAAATCGGGAGACCTACCATCACAGGGGCATCATTTCCTCATCTGATTCATCATCCTTATTAATTGTTATTTTTAAGAACATCTACCTTCTAACCACATGCTACCGTTCATTCATTAAATCTTACACATACCTGCACATGTACAGATCAATAAAAAAAGGTGCTGAGAAATTATTGCTTCTGACTCTAGCCCAGAATTTTATCTAAAATTTCATGCTATAGATATGTTTTTTTTTTGTAGTAAAGTATTCCTAGATTTAAAACCGTTAAGCTTATCGTCTGTTACTTATTTTTCGTTTGAATGGGTACCTTATATAAATTATTTGTAGTTTACTGCATAGAATTAATGATACATTATCAGCCAGAGTATATTTATATAATGATTGCAGATCTAAAATTAATTCCGTTTGTTTACAAGCGACATTATAAGTTGTAAATATTGCTTGTAATCTTCTTCGTCACACGTGTTAAATTAACCACAGAAGGTTAAATGTATATATTTTCTTACATTTCGTTTCTGTTTCAGGTCTGTATCGGCATATCTCTCGCAGCTAATATCGATAACCTGTCATCTTAAATTGGTATGATTAAAATATTTCAAAATAACACATAGTTAATTAATTTTAATTGAATTGATTTTAATATGTTGTAGCCATAATAACATTATGGAAATTAATTATACATTAATTCAAGAATCACCTAATCCATGTCACGCGTTCAATGACGCATTCAATTTACGACCCCATGTAATTCGTCAATTCAACTTATGCTAATTTTCGAATTATCGTTAATTTGATTACTGTAATTATGAATGATGGTCCTACCAGTTAATTCAATTGGAACATTTGTTTGTAAATGGAACTTAAAATTAATGAAAACACACACCATCAGTAAACTAGTAACCAAGTTAACAAACCATTACTTCGAGATATTTCATAGACAAATAAATAAAATAAATCACATAATTTGTCATGTCACTATATTATGAAATTCTGATCCGTGACGGTGATTTGAACCAATTTGTTTGATGTTGTTTTTGTATTTATATGCAGTTTTTTCTGATGTCATGCATAGTAGTTACATTTAACAATATCAAGGTTAGTCTTGTTATTTCTATTTTTGCATATATAAGGAAGTGGGAAATATTGTAATGTTATCGCTTAGGATAAGTAGAGGTATTACACGTACAGTTCTTTATTCAAAATAAGTTTAAATGTGAATTTGTTAGATATACGAGAATTTTCCAATGTTTTTGATATTTAAAATGTTTAAATAATATTTAATTTTTTTGTACATTCTGTTACGGTGATTGTATAAATCAATATAAATCAATGAGGATAAAGAAATCATAGAGTGACCGGCATAAATGTTACAACATATGGGAAATTTTTTTATTATTGAAATATAGTAAAATTCGTTTTGGGGGATAGTTTCAGCATGTCCACAAACCCAAAAATTCGTTTTGTCACATATCACGTGACCAGTAGTATGGCGGGTAATTTAAAAAATATGCTAGTAATTTGCAAAAAGTGAGGTTAGATGACATGATATACAAAAAAGATATTTCAAAAAGTTGCTTAGAATTCAATTCTGAGGGTATGTGCAAACATATTTAAAATAAATTAAAAACCACAATTTTGTCAATTTTTTTAAAATTAAATTAATTAATGTTCCTTTCTTTTGGGTTTTAGCGGCTCGACAGAAGTAAATTCTTTGAATTGGGTTGATTATCAAACAATTTTGTCAATTCTTGCATAACTAACAGAGCTAAAGGTAAAAATTAGGTTTTCAGTATGATACTTGCTGTTGCAAGGGACTGTATAAAATAGTACTAAATAAATTTTACTAAATAATACCCAATAGCGAGGAGCAAATTGTTACTACTTTATACAGTCCCTTGCAACAACAGCTATCATATTGAAAACCTAGTTTTTACTTTTAACTCTGTTAGTTATGCAATAATTGACAAAATTGTTTGATTATCAACTAAATTCAGAGAGTTTACTTCTGTTGAGCTGCCAAAACCCAAAAGAAAGGAACGTGTAATTTAATTTTTAAATAATTGACAAAATTGTGGTTTTTAATTTTTTTAAAAAAATATGTTTACAATAATTTGCACGTACCAGAATTGAATTCTAAGCAACTTTTTCAAATAACTTTTTTGGATATCATTTCGTCTAACCTCACTTTTTGCAAATTAGTTGCACATTTTTAAATTACCCGCCGTACTAGTGGTCACGTGACATATGACAAAACGAATTTTTGTGTTTGTGGACATGCTGATCCTATCCCCCAAAACGAATTTTGCCATATTTCAATAATAAAAAAATTTCCCATATGTTGCAACATTTATACCGGTCACTGTATATAAATAGTTTTTGTATTTTCTTTAAGACGCAAAAATAATGAATGATCTTTGGGTATCTTTGGATATAATCCAGTACATTTCCAACCAACCGTGAAAAAACTTCAAAATGGAAGAAATGTAAAAAATACGATTTTTTACTTTTCAAGTTGTTTTTATCAAGTTTATAATTTATTTTTTTAGCATATACGACTCAAGAACTAGAGGGAATATGCATTAATTTTCTAGCTGCGCTGACAGTTTTATATGTGAAAAAAATATCTGAAGAAAATTTGTTGAAATTTTTGTAATTTACTTAGATATAAAAAAATCGAATCAAAATGATTTATGACAAAAAAATTAATATAATAAAAGTTGGTGATTTATAGAAATTCTTTTTGTGTAATTTTTAAAGGCATTGACTTTTAAAATTAAGAATTTTTCAAATTTTCATGACATTTTTTTTTCAAAAATATGTAAGATTGAAAAATATTTCACGACTAGCCGTTTTTGAAACATGTGATATTCATTTTACATTTATTCCGCTAAAGTGTAAATCCAGGGCCGTCGTAAGATATTTGGCGCCCGTGAACTAACAATAATATAAGAAAATATTTCAGTTTCAGAACTAGAAAAAATTACCAATAAATAAGGTTACCAATTATTTTCTACGAAAAAGTAGTACGGAGGGATGGAAAAAACTTGTTGTATGGGTTGAGTTCGCTCCGTAAATTGAAATTATTGAAATTCAAAAAGTCCATTTTTAAAATTTATAGTTGGATTGGCATGGGTTAGGTTCGCCCATAATTGAAATTATTGAAATTCGAAATGTCGGTTTTTTAAAACGTATAATTTATGGTTGGGTTCTCTCCGCAATTGAAATTTAAAAGGTAAAAAATGGTGTACAAAAGGATAAAAAAGGAGTACAAAAGAAAATACAGAATTCAATTAACATATAAGAGCAATTGCCGCCCCAAAAGGCTGGCTCCCCTGGGCTATAGCCCATTTAGCCCTGTGGTTAGTATGGGCCTGTTTAAATCAAACTGTAAACTAAGCATTTTCGCTTTTTCGATTCGCTGCACCATGGTGCATTTTTTTAAGGGTTTAATGTTTATTGTTCCTCATCAACGTTAATTCATCCAGAAGGTCCTTCTTATGTTAATGGAATTAACATTAATATTTAAATTTAAAGTTCAAAATAAACTCAAAAATTAAAGTGACAACTGAAAATTAAAAAAAAAGTAAAATAGAACTTTGGTAAAATATATACTATTCATGAATGTCTAAATTCATATTCAAAGAATCTAAATCCTTTTCCTTATGCAGTTTGGACATGATATCATCCAAACAGACGTGTTTGCTCATTCTGGCGATAGAGTTGATTTCTAGGCAGGTCCTTCAGCCTGAAGGTACTTTCACACGGCTGACGTCCAGACAGTGCGTTTCCCAATGTGGACATATTTTTCTTTTTCTGGGCGATTTTTATCTAAGGTGTCGAGAGCGTCGGATAATTTTATGTGATGAACGATGAACAATCTGAATATCAAAGACCACAATTTGTAATTGGGTTCGAGCTGTTGTGCTGACATGCTATTGGGGTAAATAAAATAAATTTTTCATAAAACATTACCTTAGCAAGCTGTTATCTATCGTTGAAGAAACACATAAGAAAACTGAGCAAAAAGTTTAGTTATCAAAATGTTACGAATTTGTAGAGCAATATCACAGCGGCCAATAAGAATTTTGAATTTTGTAGAGGGGGATACTTGAGTCGAAACGATTTCGAATGGCATTTACTCTCCTCATTTGCCTCACCCTCGCACCTCCCCTACAGCAATTCTTTATGAATGTTATTGGTCCATATAATAACTAGCCTGCCATTTATTTACGATAAATGATAATACAAACTTTTTAATATCTATTTCATTTTATTGGGCGTTTAATTTGTTGTTTGTTATTTCACTTCATAATTGACCAATTCATTTTCAGATTCATTATACTTAATTACTTTTGATAGAAATGTCATGGACTTCATTTAAGTTTTTGCTTTCCATTTAAAAACTCATTTATAGGTGACTCCTGAAAATATTCATTGTTTTCCTAACATTCAATTTGTTTTTCCTCTTCATAATGAGACAATTCTTCAACATGGCTGGTTATAAAGTGATTATTTTGCCAGTTGAAATGTAGGAGATGCATGAAAATTTTGAAAGTTATTGGTTGCTTCATTTATTGTCATGATTTTCTGTATGAGGATGAGTTTACAGATCGCTCAGTATTCGTTGGTCAAAATTATTTTGATCAATTGACTGGCTGTTTGACATGTTGAATGGTCAAAATCAGTTAAACATTTTCTAAAGAATGAACGTTCTAAACAAAGATGAAATCTACGATTCTGAAAAGCTACACCATAAAAATGGCCTTCTAAAGCATTATAATACATAAATTCATAAAAAAGATGCATGTCATCATAGTTTACAAATATCATTTATAATTGTAACATAAAATCAGAATTAGAAACAAATGACTACTATAATTTTTGAAAATTTTCTTACTAACTTCTTATTCTGATTGGAAACGACTGAAACACGTAAAGGAGTGGTTTGAGGAACTACATTCATTATGACTGATTTTAAATGTGTTTTGTATGAAAGAGTGTCGAGTTAATCTGTTGTAAATTTTGTAATTACAGACTTCATGGGGAAAACAAAATAAGGAAACTCTCCTTAATCAGTATGCCACATTTTACTTATGTTGAATGGTTTATTACCAAGTCACAAATTTCTCGCTAATGGTTATAAATGTATTTTCACCTTTAACTTTTCTTTTCCTTTTTGTGCAGATTTTATGGTCACATCAAGTTATATTTAATCAAGTTATTTTTAATATTTTATAACATTTACGTATTTTTTTTTTCTATTTGTTTAAAAATGGAGAAACAAAAAATTCTATATTGTGCAAATTTTTCCACAAAATTAAAGCTCCGCTGGCGCCGTATCTGTAGGATAAAATTTAATTTTGCTGGGATATTTATGATTTCAATATTCATCGTGGAGACCTTATTGACATTCAGTCTCACAAAACAGCGTATAATATATATTTTTAATATAGCATCATAACGGATGCTGAATTTTGTTCCGTGCTATATAAAAACTTGCAGGTATCATTTACGCTTACTACTTTTTAATGTTACATTCTTTATATTTCATTACACCAAGGAATACGTTTACAGTAACCTCAAGTTTTGTGTTTAGAGAAGGCTTTTTTCCACAATAAACAGATCAGAAACTGAGAAGAGGTAGAAAGTGAAAAATGTATTTGAACAAAAAGCATAAATGCTCCAAATGAAAATAATAACGCGAGGAAATAAACAAAAATGCATTGGAAACGCTACTTTTTTATGATATCAGTTAATGAATTTATTGTAAATACTTACATTTAAAAAATGCGATATGATTGGATGAGACTGTCGAGTTTATTTTTATATATTG
>JAFFZR010019877.1:0-10336 GCA_018397195.1 Lethrus apterus | reverse complement strand
ATTTAATTTAGTAATTCTGTTATTACACGTATGCAAACACACTACAAATAAGAGTGGATTGTTGCCTATCTTATAGTTTTTAAATTTCAAATAATTGCCATAATCTAGTTACTGTCAGATGTCGTTGTGTATGTCGATTGACCAAGCAGCGATGAACACATCGAAAGCGTTACATTGTAGGACAGGTACATGCGGGGTGTATTATTTTTGTCATTCGATATTCGATAGTGTATGGTCGTTTCCTAATGTTTGTACGCATCGCTTGCTTGGGCGTTGACCGATTAAGAAAAATAGCTGATTGTGTTGTTGGAGACGATTCGTTTATCATATCTACCAATTTAAGAAGACGATCTTCGATTATTAGGTAACTTAGGTCCAAATTTTTTTTACAGTAGTTTCAATCACTAATGACGCACTTCGATTGAGAGGCTTTCTTATTTTCTTCTGTCCTTTTACTTCGAATATTATTATCTTTGGTACATCTTTATTGGGGTACTTCATCATTTCTAACGGAGCCGATTAATTGGACTATTTTCATCGTACTCAACACCAAGGCTTAATTGGACTTGGCATTCAGACTGTTGCGTTGTTCAGAAATTGGAATTACGCATCGGATCCTGCGTCGAACTTCGACACTTCGAACCTCAACTCCGAGCGAGCGAGGCAAATTCGTGGTTCAGACTGTACTAGTATCGGGTAGCTTTTGTAAGCTATAGCAACCATTTTGATTGTAAATTTGTTTTATTTAAGTAACTTTGTTACATTCATTAAAATTTTTCCTATTGTCACAATTTCACCTATGTTCTTTATTGTAATACCATCTTATTTTTATTAAATGTATTAAAATTATACAAGAGTTTTTGTGTTGTCACTTTTGTGTCACAAATTTTTTATGCATAATTTTACCTCAAATCTCTTCTAATGTTACATACACTAATGCAATTGTTCGCAAAGCTGTCAAAATCAAGTCAGTGCCATATGAAAACCTTGTTTCCAATTTTTAACACTTTATAATTTCGTATATTCTTGAATCGTTTTTTATCAAGCCGAGCTTTCGATATATTGGATCACTCGTTGTTGTTAGATAAGATGTGGAGCATTGGCATTCGTGGCGTAGCTTACTCTCTCTTCAAATCTTATATTTCAAATAGATCAACCTTTATTAACATCACCGTGGTTAGGGAAGGCATCGCTAGAAGCTTTAGGTCGGAGCTCACATTCATATCATCGGGTGTACCCCAGGGATCAATCTTTGGCCCAACGCTATTCCTGATTTATGTTAACAACTTAAGCCAATCCGTTGACTCCTGTGTATTGTCCCAATACGCTGATGAGACTAGCTGCATCGTCTCCTGTCCAACTCGGTGTCACAACGCCTCTTCCTCATCGGCGATTGTGGACAAAGTAGTAAATTGGTGGGAGGAAAATTGCCTCTTACTTAATGGTGAGAAAACTGGTCTTCTACAGTTTGGGCACACGAATCAACACAACAGCATTTATGTTAAACTAAAAGGGAAATCGATACCTGTAGTCAGTTCCGTGCAGTTCTTGGGATTATCCCTTGATTCTAGGCTGAACTGGGCAACGCACTGTACGGCTGTTGGGAAGAAACTCAGCTCGGCATATTACGGAATAAAAAATTTGAAAAAAGTTGTGGATCTTCATATTATTAGGAGTTTCTATTTTGCATATGTTGAGTCGCACCTACGTTATGGCATTATCTTTTGGGGCTCGGGTGCGTCCGTCGGGCAATTATTTGTGTTGCAGAAACGAATAGTGAGGTGCATGATGGGTGTCCCTTCGACAGTTTCGTGTAGAGGTCTTTTCAAACAGCTTCGGATTCTACCGTTATCAGCGATATATATCTATGAATTGTTGATGTTTTACAAAAAAAAAAAAAAATGAATCCTGCTTCATTAAAAACAGTGACGTATTTAATAACATGAGAACCCGGTTTCATAGTAATTTAACCATTCCTAAGCACCGCTCAAAACTTTTCGAGACTAGTCCCAAATACAGAGCAATCACTTGCTTCAGCACAGTTCTAGCTTATATGAATTTAAAAAGTTGCTTAAATCCTACCTTCACGAGAAGTCATTCTATAGTTTGGGCGAATATATTAGTAGATAGTCTATTTTTGTTATAACCTCTGTAGTTTTATGTATTGACTGTTATTACTGTATTTATTATACTGTAATACTTGTATAATCTGATTATCTGTTTACTTCTGACAATGACTGTGTTCTCTGTGAATCTATGACAATAAAGGATTATTATTATTATTATTATCACATTTTTATTTAAGGCTACTTCCTTATAGCATCTGTTATGCAATTCGCAGTTATTGCAGGCTCACTATTTCGCAGACCCAAATGGCCATAATTTGTCGAGTTTGCCTGCTAGCTAATCTCAGTCGTTTCCATCTGTACAAGATGTAAGAAAGTTTCAACGTGCGCGATAAGAAACTTGTTATTTTAGTCGGGAATTATATTCGGCTTTGTGCCGTTCTCCATATCGACAATCCAAGGCACCTGTTATAAATGTGTTGTTACTGTGCGATTTCAATTCCAGCATCTTTTAATTGTAATGGCGCAAAAAATACGGTTAGTATAGAGTTCGAGTCTAAAAAGTATTTGTAAAAGCTGGATGTCTTCATTACTGATAACAAATATCGCCTCTTCAAAAGTTGACGTTTAACTTTTGTTGATCATCCCAACTTTTCACTTACTCAACATCAGGCAAGAGATTTAAACTGGGTATGAATAATTTCGAAGGGGATGGTCAAGAAAAGACAGAAATCCTTGGATGTTACATATTCTGAATAAATGCTAGTTTATCATCATACATCCCAGGACAGCCCCAGGGCTTGCCGATGCTTTATTATAAAAACTTGTTGGGAGGACTCGTAGATTAAATAGATCGTTACCAGAACATTTTTTTCGATTTCCAAAGCACCGAGTGTAAAATACTGCGCCTACAGCGCATATTTAACAATAAAATTGTATGCGATTAATTGAGGCACTTATGGAAATGAAAGATGCTAGCTCAATAAAACTCGACAAAAAAGGTAAAGAACTTCATAGAAAACTTTGTATTAAATAATATAAAATGTTGTTTCTGTGTTATCTTCTTACGAAGTCTTCTGCAGCCGTTGACCAATGTTGCATCATTATATGCGTACTGGAACCTGGAAATTCGTTATTTTGACTTTAGTTGCTGACGTTTCGTTCACTAGTGACATCATCAGGGCGATACAATAATAATCTTTTTTATTATTGTTTCTATGTCTTTATTTCATTAGTAGTTAATTACTTATACACCTTTTCTCCTAACAATTGTGTTCACCTAAAATTTAATACTTCATCTAACACCTGTTATAGGTAAGCAAACACTGTCATAATAACTAACAAATAGCATCGTCTTGACTTCTTCTTATGTAGTTATATATAATTTACGTCATGTTGCACCAGAAAGTATTCGTAAAACGTGCACTGTAATGTTCTGAGTGGTCTTGTCTGTGTTTATATATACATAGATTTTTTGAATTTACCGGACGCAGCCAAGTGATAAATTTTCTCAAAAAGCTTCAAAGATACAGCTTCGTACTTTGATTTCATTACCATAAATCTGGTCCTGTACTTACGATTTAAATGTCTACAAATTTATGCAGATATTTAATTATAAACCTTTCAGGTTAAATTGAATATATTTACATTTTTTTTTAAATTCGAGAGTATCAACATATATTGCGAAACTGCTTTCAAGTATTGATTTTTCGATTTCATGAATATTTTATATCCTTTTTTGCGTTTTCAAATTTTCATTGAAACAAAATTGAATTAACATTTTTCACACGTATTTGAACAAGAAATACGAAGCTGTTTTCAAATGGATGCGCTCGTTTACATGTATACGTTACGTGTAAAATACTGAAATATGAACGTCATCGTAATGTAGAATTTGTTTTTAAGACCTGAATAATCCGATCAGCTTGGATTACACTGCAAAACGGAAGTTGCATGAGTTTTTAAATTGATAAATCTATATCCTGTTATAATGGAAACGTATGTACACGGTAGTTATCTGTCAACTTATTTATACAAGAATAGGATTAATAAATGAATGACAGTTTAACAGGATGTTCAATTCTGAAACTTCTAACTAGTGGTAGTTGGTACGTCTTATTCCACGTTTTAATGAACCGCATTTTTTCAATTTGTAAAGAGGAATAAAATGCATCTTAATAAATCGAATAAACCGCAGCTCTCCTCGTACATTAGTTCCGGATGTACTTCAAATTTCCGAAAACACTGCAAGAGTTTGTTTCAAAAAAGACGAATAACTTCGAAACAGTGCCACTAAGACCAAGTATGTGTTATCAATATGCCGTTTATTTTTTATGGAAAATACAAAAAGGTAATAAAAACACCAGTGGACTAGGAGGTCTTCCTACTCAAAGGGATGTTATTCCAGACTCCAGACTTGAAAGGCGTTCCCCTAAATTCTGAAATTGTTAAATAAGCAAAGCATTGAGTTTTATTTTTAGGTGATTTTGGGAAGTGATTTATTTTGGCCCATTTTTGAGTTATAATGTTATCGTACATATTCCCCTTGTATAAGGGATATATTTTATCTGGAATTTCTTATTACTGATATAAATAATATTAATGCTCAGTATTCTTCAAGTTGAAATTCGTTTAAAACGAAGAAAAATTCCTAATTATTATGGCAAAGTTTTCAACTCAACAAAGCAGATTATATTGTAAGACTTTTCTATTTAATTGTGAATAAATTTTGTTCTCTCGTAATAGGGGCACAGTTTATCAACAATTGGTTATTTACGAAAGGGCAAACTAAAAATAAATAAAAATAAAACAAAAAATAAAACAATTATTTAGTTTTTCCTTACTTTTTCTTCGGTATTTTTAAGTTCTATTTATCTTTTTCTCAAATTTCACCTGGGCCATCTACCGCTGTTTTCATTCTTTGATGGATATCTGCCCGTTTCAAAATAGTTTTGATTTCTGGATTTTTGATTCCAAATTTAGAGGGTTTATGGTTCGAAAGTTACACCAGCGCTTAGGCCACAAAGTTGACGCTATTAGTATTCAAGCTCGGCTTCCGACTAATAGTTTTCTGGAAAGATGGAGGTCCTCTGCTTTCAAGAAGGCACAGGACATCTTCCTGAAGAACAAAAAAGTTCTGGCAGACACCATCTTGGAAGGCAAACCGAAGAAACTTTTCCTTCGACGCAGGACGTCGAATACCTGTTCGGCGGGATACTTGAATCAGAGTCTCCTCCCGATGACAATCCATTTGAACCCCTCTTGGAGCCTGTGAACCTCTTTTACCCCGTTCTTGGTTCCGAAATCGACGGGATGAGGCTCACATGGAAACCCTCCGCCCCAGGGACCGGACGGAATAACGGTTCCTGATGTGAAAAGGAAACCAGTGGTTATGCTGGAGGCGCTGTACAACTCCATCATGTACAGGAACATCCTTCCGTCCAGCTGGAAAACTTTAAAGACCACCCTGGTTCCTAAGGATAGTGACAGAAGATGGGCCAACAACTGGCGGCCGATCACCATCAGCTCGTCGTTGCAGAGGCTGTTACACAAAATCACAGCCGCACGGCTGAAAAACAAGATATTGATAAACATGAATCAGCGTGGGTTTATCAAAGCTGATGAAACCATGGCCAATTCCTATATCCTTGACTCCTTTATCAGGAGCAGAACGGCGGCGGGAAAGGTCTATTGTGTGGTGAGCCTTGATATTCGTAAGGCGTTTGATACCACCTCCCATCACTCAATCGAAAGTGCATTACGCTTGTACTGCGTTGACGACAGAACTGTGCAATTTATAATGGAAGGGCTGAGAGGATCCTCGACGGTTATACGTTGTGGGCTCGAAGGCTTTATCAGGCCGTTGGCTATTCGGTGAGAAACAAGACGACTCGATAAGCCCCATCCTCTTCAACATCGTGATGAATGAGTCTCCCTGAACAACACGGGAGATTTTGGAGAAACGGTCTACGAGGACCTCAAGTGTGCGGCCATGGCATTTGCCGATGATCTCGTGCTGATGGATGATACGGAAACTAATGTACACCATTCATGTTGAACATCGTAGAGGAATTTATTGGGAAGGGGGGAGTGACTATGAACCCCTCCAAATGTGTCAGCCTGACGGCCAGCCGGTCGTCAGCCTATTGTGTGGTGAGCCTTGATATTCGTAAGGCGTTTGATACGATCTCCCACCACTAAATCGAACGTGCATTACGCGCGTACGGCGTTGACGACAGAACTGTACAATTTATAATGGAAAGGTTAAGAGGATCCTCGACGGTTGTTCGCTTTACCAGGCCATTGGCTATTCGGCGAGGTGTGAAACAGGCCGACCCGATAGCCTCATCCTCTTCAACACCGTGATGGATGAGTTACTAATCCCCTTGAACAACACGGGAGAGTTTGGAGGAACGGTCTACGAGGACCTCAAGTGTGCGGCCATGGCATTTGCCGATGATTCGTTCTGATGAATGATATGGAAACTAATGTACCATTCATATTGGATATCGTAGAGGAATTTATGGGGAAGAGGGGTATGACTATGAACCCCTCCAAATGTGTCAGCCTGACGGCCAGTCGGTCGTCTGGTAAGAACAAGAAGACCGTTGTGAGGACACAAAGGCTATTTAAGATCAATAACAGCTGGATTAGCTCCATATCACAATTAAATTCCTTTAGGTACCATTTACGGGCCATCATTACGGATCATCCCGCTTTCAAAAGCCCACTTTGGTTAATTTACCAATATGGCTCAACAACATCGCCAGGGCTCTTCTTAAACCGGACCAAAAAACTGGCAATCATTAAAGACCACCTCGTACCGCGCCTTTTATATGGCCTGCAAACCCCAAGAGTCACGGGTCAATCGTTGAGAGACACCGATCGGGTCATTCGTCACTCCATCAAGCGCATGCTCCACTTGAATGTCCATATCCCCGATGCGGCCCTCTACGCGCGGATCAGAGATGGCGGGTTGGGTATCCTTAATTTAAGGATGCTCATACGCCTGACCAAGTTGCAGAATTCCAGTGACCACTTCGTCAGTGTCCTTCTCCAGTGGGTGTATCTTATGGACCGGCTATCCCAACTTGCCCGTATAACTCCCGCGGACCAAGTCTGGCGAAAGAGGATCATCGATGAGAAGCTGCTGGAAGGGCTGGCGTCAGCGGCCGACGATTCATCCAGTCGGTCCTCGATACGGCAGAAGCCAGCTGGTTGGTTCGATAGGGATTTCGTGCGTTCAACCTCGCACGGCGAATCTCCCGACCCTAGCCATCCAATCCTCCGGACCAACGGACCTGTAGAGGTTGTGGACTGACCGATGAATCCATATCCCACGTCCTCCAACACTGTCGAACGGTGCATTGAGAACGGTTTCACCGGCACAACGAAATCGCGAGGATGGGTCTCCCGCCATTGTCGGATGAAGAAGTGGACAGTCAAAGAGGAACCGCACATGCGTCACAAGATTAGAATATTGTTCAAACCAGACATCCTGGTGCATCGCGCAGACGAGGTCCTTGTCGTTGGCATCCAGGTCAGCTGGTAGTCTGGGGATTCCCGGGAAGCTGGGAAGTACAACACTCCGAAATTCCTGAAGGTGGCTGCAACGAGGTACCCTCAGAAGACCCTGACTTTCCACCCCATCATCGTGGGAGCTCGAGGCATTTCGCCTCGGTGCAACGCTCCGGGTGTACAGGAGCTCGCCATTCCACCCGCAGTGCGAGCCAGATGCGTACACAGCGCCCTAAAGTGGGGCAGTTCCATCCACGCAACTTTCGGCAGGTCAGTATGGTGTAGACCCCAAAACCGTCCAGCGGTCGTCCGTTAAGTGCGGCTTTCTTGTGTGTGGTGAATGTGCGCTTATATGTCGCGTCTCGTGTGTGTTGCGCAAAGTGCACGGCCTTAAGTGATGCCACCTCAGGGCCCTCTCATTTTTGACTCTTCCCTCCACCCTAATTGTAGGGTCAGTGTTTAGGCCCTCTAATTTTCAGTATTATTATTAGTTAGGTGGTTTTATCTTTATAGTATTGTCTTGTCTTACGTCTTATACTATTTTAGCGATGCTGTCAGAATAAAATCCCTCCTCCAATGTGTTAGTCTTGTTGTAGGATACCGCATATCGCTTGCTCTCCCCTGTTTTGCCCCCCCCTAATTTTTTCACACCGGGCCCCCTCTGGACCCCGGAAATTATTGTAATTTAAACACTGTGGTATACGTGTACAATACCAGTGCGTATGAGTTGGTCAGTTAGGTCTCTTACAATTAGTCACCTTAACATTTGCATTAGCAATTCATCAATTTACAAAGCAATCCGCGGGTAATATTAGTCGGTATACAGAAATTATTATTATATTACGTTTAAAAATCGTTGAAAACTAGTATGTGTGCTCATGGCGGATAATTAGGAAATTTAATACATTTAAAATTGATATAAATCTACAATCGAAAATTATTTTGCATGTAACATAATCATTTATAAACAACTTGCTGGTACAAAATAATGCGGTATTACGTTTACACAGCTAAATAATTCTGAAAATGTTTGATGCTCAACATACATTTTCACCGAAAATTTTTGTTGCCGAGCACGTTTCTGATCGATTTCATGAAAACACATACAACTGTCTGAAATGTACTGAATTTATATAGGTATTTTGGACATCTTTTGCTTAGTGTCGTTTCTCGATCGCGAATTTTCTTTTTGTTGTTTAGATGTATTTTTAACCCTTTAATATATGCAATAGCTTAAATTCAACATAAGTTTTTTTATATTATATTTACAGTAATCTAAAAGTTAGAGAGGATTAATTGCTCGATTTGTAAATCTTACAATCAGCTCTTTCACTTTATACTTATGGTATATAATTTTTTTAGCTTTGTAAGTAAAAAATAATTATTACATAGAAAAATGGAAAACTATTTACAATGTTCTGTTTAAAAAAATTTTCCACTATTTTCTATCCTGTGCTAGTTTTTCACAATTCATCTGTTTTGGAAATGCGTAGATATTACATTTTCTGAGGTATCTTAGTTTTCCTCTATCTCTTTTATTTTGTCTTTGCATACTTGTCTAAAGGGTCATTTTTCTTTAATATGATGTTGTATTGTTTTTGTTCAATATATAATTTCAGTTTTTGTCGTTCGTATGCCTTAAATACCTATTTCGGCTGCCTGGATTTTGTTTTTCATTGATCTTTTAAGTATTGAATGAATGTATTGAATATAATCATTTTACTTTCCTTTGATATTTCTTTTGTTACTGGAAAATAAAGAATGGAATATTGGTAAAAAATGGTAATACGTAGTAATAGAGAGTAGTAAAGTTTTCGAATGGAAGTAGCAGTTTGTATATGCGGTGTACTGACATTAGTAACATCATACTTTCAATTTCCAGCAACATGAGAGAGTAGAAGTAAAGAACCAGCAGATGTTCCTTCCATAGATGCAAATTTCCAAAATGTACTGCATTTTCACAAACAGTCTGTAAAAAATGTGGAAATTGTTTTTCCAATAAAGACTTCAATCTACAGATTAAAATGGAAACGACTGCATAATATTGCAAATCTATAAAATTTTTTTAATACTCCAAAATTAGGAAATACTTAATAAAATCATGCATCAAACGACCAAAACTGCTCTTTTATTTATTTATAAGACACACAATAAGGAACATAAACTTATAACTACAAATTAACTCGACGTTGAACTACAATGAACATTGAATGAGAATAATTGAACTGGTGCGGAAATTTGTATCGTATGGAAGAAAAATATGAGAAAATATTTGATAGAGACGCCGGACAAACAGGGAGATTTTTGAAGAACGAATAAAAGAACACCATCGCAGTTTTCGTTTAAGTAATAAAATTCTACTTACGCCAACCACCTACTAGAAAATAATCATACATTTAATCCTAATGTTAAGATACTTCACGTACAGAATAAGAGTAGTAAACTTAATTTGCTGGAAAGTTTGGAAATTAATAAAAATAACAAATTAGGTAATTTACTAAACAATCAGACACAGGTTAGCAATTCGCCCTTATTGAATATTACTTTTCATAATGGCTAATTGATAACCCAACCCCCACCCCCTCCTTACGATTTGTCACATTGGCATATATATAAGAGATGTCTCTTCTTATTATATTAATGTACATTCATCTACCTGATGAAGCCACTGTGTGGCGAAACAATTGTTTTAGCAATTACAATAAATATAGTGAAACCAAACAACAATTTTTGTTTTTATTTTGTGATTATGG
>JAFFZR010019874.1:0-11670 GCA_018397195.1 Lethrus apterus | reverse complement strand
TATTAGGTACTTATTTAAAGCAAGTCGGCGATGTGTCGACGGTGCGTTAGAAAATGAAAAAAAAAACACAGACGATAAATGTCTTTGTTGAAGATGCAAATAGGATGACAGCAAAAAGAAACATAAATCGAACAAGTAATGTCAAATAAACTTGGAAAACTAAATTTGAACTTGTATCATTGACAATCGACCAGATATTATAAACACTGCGGAGTAATTGTTTCGTCGAACATGTGATTTATTTTCTAGTTTACCGATTGAAACGAGTCGCCACTTTATCGGTCGTTGCTTGAACAAATGAGATCGAACCGCACCCTAATAGCCGAGACGTGACTACCTAATGTGAACTGCTGCGTAACATATCACCCCCTACGTCTTATTACCCTTAAGAATCTACGTATCACATTAATGCAAATTATCTGTACGTTTTGAAAAATTGCCAATCATTATAGCAAAAATCTTCCAATATTCAACGTAACATTCTTAAACGACGAAATGCCATATACAGTATGTCCCCGGATCGAGTTTACAAGAGGAAAAATAAATTTATCTTTAATTTTACAAAAAAATGTCAAAGGAAAAAGAATTTTTGCTTGATTTAAAACCCCCATTTATGTTATCAAAACCTCAATGCGACTACTCTTAAAATAATTTTTTTAGCAATTTTTTAATATTTCAATTTGTTAAATCTGTTTAAATAGCAGGTGTTATCTGTTGACAACTAATCGAAATGTCAAAAATAAAAACAAAATATTGAATGAACATAGTTTTATTTTTGATTTTACATAGAAATTCATAATAAATCCAAAATAGTCGAAAACGTTGACTCGTCGGAAAACATGATGTAACGATGAAAATTTCGATTTGTCATAATTCCGCCACCCTTCCATAGACAAAAATGAAGTCGTTTTGCATCATCTGGCTCCAAAGCGTAGTCTATAAGATTATAAGCATAAAACTTATAGTCCTTTAGAACTGTTTGCTTGTAAGACTGTCTGGAGCGCCCTTCTTCTTAAAGAAATATTTTGTCATGAGGTCTTTTCTTTTTCTACAGAGTCTTTCTTCACTGAGCCTATTTCTAAAAAAATTTTCACAAGCTTTTGTGGACCCCCATGCGCGAGACATAAACGTTTTCAAAATTTTGGTTAAATTTTGTAATTACGTTACGGTAACTTTCGTCAACCGTACCATAACACTGCGTTATTCTAAAGTCAAAAATTTTTACTTATTTACGATTACGATATATGTGACATCTAAATTGTTTGCCGCTAGGCAAGAGCTGCTATGTAATCAAATTTAAAAAATTAAAAATTATTCAATGTCAAAAAAATTGACAAAAATTGTTATTTTAAGAGTACAGAGTAATCGTATTGAAGTTTTGATACCATAAATGGGGGTTTCAAATCAAGCAAAATTTCTTTTTCCTTGTGATTTTTTCGTAAAATCAAAAATAAAAATTATTTTCCCCTTGTAAACTCGATCCGGGGACATACTGTATATCAATAATATATTTTAGTAAATATTTTTTGAGTTTGACATGAATTATTGCAAATTAAGTTCAAAGTTGCGTTAAAATATAAATCGGTCAAAATATGCGTCTTCGCATGTATTCTTGTATTTAAATCAAGCGTTTAATTTCAATTGCAAATACGTTCGGAATTGGGTCACGCAAAATTGATTTGTGTATTGCGCACATGTATAAACCAATAAAAATTCCCTTTACGACACGTACTACTTAAGAGAACCACGCACGACATGAAATGGCCTTTTTAACTCCGAGTCTCGAAGAATTCCACCTACGCGAGAAACAAGTTGCGTGCTCATATTTTTAATCGTTATGTTTGCAATTTCCAAGAAAAATTTTCCTACCTTAATCGATCGATAATTATTTCATTTTTAGTTTTGATTAATTAGCCGTGCAGCAACGATTCGTGATCGTTTAAAGCGATTCCGCCGGGCGCATTTGCAAGTACACCCGTTTGTCTCTTGGGGCGATTCTTCGTTGAAATGAAAAGCAAAACGAAGCGGGCAAGCAACACCAACTGCTCACCGCTCCCGGAACGTGTGAAATTGCCTGCTCCTAATTACCGACGCATTACTCGAAAATTAATTACGGTTTACATGTGCTGACCACAATCTTTTTAGCGAAGGTTTTTATTTTTATTTTTGGTTATAAGTGATGGGATATTTGGGGTAAATTTTCACTGCGGTCATTACGCGAAGGTCTGTGGAAATAAAAAGTTATTTAAAAATCATTAATTCATTAATGAGTTCAATATTATATCCAGACAATTTATACGTTACATAAATAAAAATGTATCAAAAATAACATTCAGTTAAAGCGAAAAAGATCAAAATTAAAACTAAAAAATGATAGAACAGAATGTTATTTTGACAACATTTATTATTTTAACAAATTGCAGTGTAACCCAATAGTATCTATTGTTCGGCTAAATATTTGAATGGGCTAAGCTAAGATTTGTTGCAGAAAAGCTTAATTTTCCCCTTGCTTCCCTCTGTGCCCCTGTGCCAATTTCTCAAGAACTTAACTGGACTGAGAGGGTCTAGTATTAATATTGAGATACCTAATTGATTATTTTAAATCGTACCTAAACAAAGGAAAACAAATCACTAAATTACATTCAATATAAATGGCGATGTTAATGTTCATCTTCAATTCGTTCTTTATGCTTTTGTAGCTCACCATATTGTGTGTTGTAATAAAAACATTTTCACTTTTTTTTTTACTTTTTTTGCTTGTTCACGAATAAAAGATAATTATAATTTCAAATAATAAAAAAATTCTAGTAAAAAGAATAGGTTTATTATTATTTTGGGAAAAGAGCCAGCCAAATGTGAAAAATTCTATTTCAAGACTTTATAAATAATTTAATTCCTGATTTTTTCAATAATGATGAAAATAAAAATGTTAGGACATTTTGTTCAAAAATAATGTAAAACTTATTTGCCACAAATATATTTTCTAGGTCAGGGACGAAAAAATGAGCTCTTCCTTTGCAAATTTTAGCATCGAGCCAAAATCTGTTTTTTTTTTATTTTATTTAACCATTTCTGTTCTGCCACCTCAACAGGTCGAACCCAATTACAGAGTGTGGTCTTTTATTGCATTAGGTTTTATTTCATGATATTTATAAGTAATAAATTTGAAACACTTTGATTATTTGACTAATAAAGTAAATTACAGCTAAAATTGCTTTTAAAAATTTGAATTTGTTACCAATTGCCGATCAGTGGCGGATCTGAGGTGGAATGACAGGCAGAATATAAACAAATAGTTTTTACTATAATTTTTATTTCCAAATAAATTCGTCTCTTTCCAATCAAGAGAAGAGGCTCCGAACATGTCTCATTTCCTTTTGTCTCAATTTATTCAATTCTTGAATTCTGAAAACCGTTTCAACAAAATTTCTTTGCTGTCCTGTAATTTACTACTGCATTAAATATAATGTGCACAATCCCATTTTATAGAGTCAATGTCGCATAAGTTACAAAGTGACAACAAATTAAAAGCAAATTGAAAACGTCGTCTGAAGCACCGATATATTTAAAAACTCAAATACACATGTCAATTTTATAAATTGCGATTTGTTCATTAAATGAAATTATTATTGACGTTTACAATACGTCTGATTGCCATCTATCAAAATAAACATTGTTGGGTGACACGCATGCAGGGAGTGGCTCAACATTGCCCAATTTATTGTCCACAAGTCGGCAGTAGGAATGCAGTAGCGGGCAGCAAGCTTGATTGAACTCTCTATACCCACCTTGATTACAGACGCCATATTTTCTCTATTAGATGTATGAACTGTGATAGATCATAACAAAAAATATTCATTACGGTAACATTCACCTTACCACCCTGTCATGTGAAAATTTATGGATTGAATATAGAGATTTAATTTATTTACTAGAACTGACGACTTTGTTGTTAAATTAATTTGTTTATAAATTTGTATATTGTTCAATTATTACAAATATTTTATTTTTTATTGTAAAAACGAAAATTTTAACGCGTCGTAAACAATCGACGTAAATTTTCACAAAATTTCATCGATACGAATCAAGTCGCGAAGAAACCGTGCAATTTGCATCCGTTCGGAAATTCTCGCGCGTACATATACTTAGAAACGAATTAGCTTTCAATATTCATGTGCACGATGCAATTAGCCGCCGCCCTACGTAATAGTGTACGGTGCTATAGTATGCAAATGACAAGTTATGGTATAGGAGTTATGTAATTATACCCCTCCTGCGACGCCGAAATAATTTCCCGGCCAATAGCGACACCAAACGCCATTGTGATTGGTCAGATCCCTAGTCGGTAATCACCGGGGTGCATGGAAATAAATCGACCATGTGTAGTGGTAATATCTAATTACTACGTGGGGGAATACCAAATCAATTTTCGAGCGTCGACAGTCTCTGTCTCTCTTTATCTGATAATATGTGTAGGTGCAGTGTGTGTGGAAATTATTCTTTTGAAAGCTAGGCTTTAAGTTTTATTACAAAAATCGTTTTCTTTAAGCTAATTAACAAGAAATATAATTTACATATACCTAACACATTTTTCTTCAAAGTTATTTTTAGATGGATTTGTTCACTAGTTTCATGTGAATGTTTGAATCCAAACAGATGATTTATGGTTAGTTTACGATCACAATGGTGAAAAAAATGCACAAATGCGGATTCAATTTCGACATTAAAAATAAAAAATTTTCATCATCGGAGATCTTCGTATTTGGCCCTTTTGAGACATTTTTGTTACGAAGTTTTTCTTCGCAGGAAACGAGACACATGAAGGAGTGTAGATTGAAATTATCTAAATTACAGTCGGGTATGAGATTTTTTCTTAGCGCTTTACTCATTTAAAAGAATAAATGTTATCCAGATAAGTTATATAAATGTTCTCAGGAACAAACAATACAGTCGTCCATAAACTAACCAATAGATATTTTCTAATGTAGATAACATCTAGATTATACAATCTAGAAGTCTTCCATATAGACCTAATATTTTAGTTTCCAATTTTTAATTTATTTTGTATATTTTGTTGTCAACACTGTGTAGAAAACAAACTTCTCTTAAAGTGATAACAAATATCACTGGCTTACAAATTAAAAAAAAAATCTGTTCATTAGGTGCCACTATATTTTTTTTGTGTACTTTGGCCCGCCAAACTCGAAAATTGCATTATTTTTTTTTGTATTGATACGTTTTCGAGTTATGAATTAGTAGTTTGGTAGTTTGACTATTTGAAGCATATCTAGAGTTAGGAACGTCCAATCTCGCCGTTCGGCACATCAAATTAACGATAATTGAATCACAAATAAATGTTACTAATATTGTTTTTCAGTCGCTTCAGTAGTTTCAGTGCAATGGGCCATAATATGACAAAAAAAAATTTTTTTTTTGGCCAAATCAAAATCGATAATTCAATTTATCGCCGAGGAAAAATATAAATCGTGGAAATATACCCAGTTTCTTATTTTTTACGTAGAGTTTGCACTTTTACGAAGAGAAAAAGGTATTTAGGATGAAAATCTATGTAGAAATGCCGAAGTTATGATATGTGAAAGCATCAAAATTTAATTTTTTCTCAATTTTTGTATTTTTGTATTTTTTCCTTATTTATAGCGTATAACTACGGTTATTTTTATTGTACTCTTTCAGTATTGTCCTTTGTATATTTTGGAATCAGTTTCTCTTATGAGGAACATTCCCTCATCCCAAAATCCCTAGCGCCGCTCAGTGGTCATTTCTTGGTGGAATCGCTCACCATGCTCGTCGCTAACGTCACAACGATTCTCCCCCCCCCCCCCCGAGTATCGGGGGGGGAACCGGGGGGGAATGCAGAATTTACGCCAGTTTGAAAAATAAAAAAAATGAATGACAATTATTTTTTTCCCGGAGAATCTCGGTGACGTTAGTGATGAGCATGGTGAGAGTTTCCCCTGAGAAATAAAGATACTGACCGGCGTTACCAAGGATTTTGGGATCTGGGAATGACGGGAGATTATATCTGGTGCCTCATATGAGAAACGGATTCCAAAATAAACAGAAGAAAAAGCAGGAGCCAACTAACTAAGGAAAAATACAAAAATTGAGAAAAAATTTAATTTTGGTGCTTTCACATATAATTGATCATAACTTCGGCAGTTTTACATAGATTTTCATTCTAAATACCTTTTTCTCTTCGTAAAGGTGCAAACTCTACGTAAAAAATAAGAAACTGGGTATATTTCCACGATTTATACTTTTCCTCGGCGATAGATTGAATTATCGATTTTGATTTGGCAAAAAAAATTTTTTTTTTGTCATATGATGGCCCATTGCACGGAAATTACTGACGCGACTGAAAAACAATATTAGTAACATTTATTGGTGATTCGATTATCTTTAATTTGATATACCGAACGGCGAGATTGGTCGCTTCTAACTCGAGATATGCTTCAAATAGTCAAACTACCTCCGAAAAAAACCAAGAAAAAGTTAAAAAATTCATATCTCGAAAACGTATCCATACAAAAAAAAAATTAATGCAATTTTCGAGTTTGGAGGGCCGAAGTACACAAGAAATATATAGTGGCACCTAGTGCACAAAATGGCTGTAAACTAGTGATATTAACCATATTTTGTCTGCTGGTGAAGTATCTGCTATATCTCCGTCATATCACTTCCCGCCGCTTTCTATTATCCCAACTTATTGATAAAATTCAAACAATTAAACAATAAAAAATGTCTAAATAAATTAATTTAAACTATTATGTTCATTACAATTATTTTTTAACGATTAAGCATTGATATTTACTTTTGCACATAATTAAAGTCATCGTCATCACAGAGTGCTTATCCTTTATGATTGCTTATGTTTTCTTTTTGTTTATGTTATTAATGAAAACACTAACGATTTTCAACGTTCGATGTTTCGAGTAATGGCGTTCGATGCACGTGGTTGTAATTTTATGAAAGGATTCAAATGATTCAACAGAAAATTTCGTCACAGATCATCACTATAAAAAAAAAAAAAAAACACCTACCACCCATTACGTACTTAAAATATATTCGGCACGTTATAGTTGATTGCACGATAGATTTGAAAAGAAGACAACTCGAAACGTTGACAGTTGTCAGGAATTTGATTTGGTTGAATTTAACGTGGCGGCGGTCGCTTACTTTAACCGAGTGTCATTTACGGCGACAATAAGTGTTTTGCATTTTACGGTGAGAATTTTCGGTATTAAAAGCATATTTTTCATGTTCTTTGGTCGATGCAATAGAAAAGGTTGCATTGTTCACGGCGTATTTCTGCAATACTAAAATTTTTGTGAATGCAAAACTAACAATTCTTCGAGTTTCAAGGCAAGACTGATTTGGCACTCGAGTTTATTATAAAAGTATAACTTTCTCAAAGTTTAAAAACTCTAGACAAACAGTCCATTAAATAGAAAAGACAGATAATAACACACACAGCTTTAATAAATTTATATGGTGCTCACTTTTTATTAAATAAAAAACTTCCTAACTTTTCCTAATAAACAACAAAATTTGTCTAATGAATAATTTTTAATAATTTCTTTCATTCAAAAATTGCCTCACATATTTCGTTATTTTTCACGCCTTGTATTTTAAAAATCGTGTATTTTCAAAACAGAAATCCGTACAATAAAACGAATTAAACTTTTATTAGAAACATTTTAGAAAATCGTTTGTTTTAAACCAATTAATTCACTTTTATTAAATCCTCGTTATCCTTATTAATTTTTTTAATAATTCATCATTACATATACATACATTTGAATCAAGATGTAATATACATAAGGAGTTTTAAAAAAATAATTTCCGTACATTGAATTAATTATATAAAAAAAAACCACATTACACAGTCGTTAGTGTGGTAATTAATTCACAAACCGTTTAGGGAACATTTGTAGTTAATATATTTAAAGAAAATAATTACGCACTAATTATTTTTATATACACACTTCGCATGTACAGGAAACGAAGGAAACGATTTCTCCGACGAAACGAATTTAAATAATACAGACAATTAAACACCCCATTAAAACAAGACGATATCTGATATATTTATACATCTTGTATATTATTTAGAAATGCAAAGTGGTTTTGGTAAAGAGGGTGTCTCAACAAACAGATGGCTTATATTAGGTCGTTTATGTATCGGGACAACGATCTTGAACGTATATTATATTCGGTCTCGCCAATTTAAATACGATGACATTTTTGTATCTTAGATTGAGATTATTATAAGGAAGCCAACTTTAATAGGTACATCTGTTTCGACGCCGAAAACACGACGTGACTGTCAAACGATACCGGAAACAAACGACAACGAAGACGTTACATGTCGAAGGGTTTTCGTTTCGTCGTCTGGTGGGGATGCGTTAATTGAGGGTGTATTTTTTAGAACGATTATAATTAGAGATAACTAGATGTATACACATTTTCTTGCTATATGTTTTACGTATTTTTATCAGACAACGATTTGGAGTATACATTTTTTAGCCCATTAGATGTCAATTGATAAGTGCATATTCTTTTAAAATAATTTTGTGAAAAGTTTGATAAAAAATCTTAGTTGTGTGAACTGTGTAAAGGATACATTCCTGTTGGTGAGTAAAATATTAGGGCTACGTTGTCATGATTAGTACATTAAAATGTGTAATAATAAAGTCAGTATTAATATTTGTTTTATTTGAATTGTTATAATATACAGGATGTTCAAAGTTATCTGCGCACTATTGTTATCTTCGTTAATTTTTGGAGCTACAGAGTCGGTTAAATTAGCAAAGATGCAGTGATTTTTCCGCTTATTACAACGGTCCACACAAAAAAACAATTGCGCATCACATTTAAGAGCCAACTCAGATAATTAGATTTTTTAAAATGGAACACCCTGTATATTTATGTAGCAGTCGGTAGAAAATAAAATTTTGCACAAAATCTTCTTATACTACTATAACCCAGAAATGAAAAACAAAAGAGCTACGACGACATTAATACAGGTCACCGCACATGTGATAACTTTGTTAGTAGAGAAGCTACAGTGTTGGTCAATACATCAAAAACGTGTAGTTTTTTCTACTGATTACAATGGCGTACTCAAAAAAACTGTTGCGAGTCGCATTTTCGAACTAACAAAAAAAAAAGTTTTATGAGACATCCTGTATATTTTAGTTGATAAAAAGTGAAATTTTACATAGAATACTCTTCTAATAGTACAACCGTAAGATGAAAGGCCTAATTTTAATATAAAATAAGTAAATGAGTATCAAAGCAAGCAGTTCGAAAATGCGGCTGGCAATTGTTTTTTTGAGTATGCCATTGTAATCAGTAGAAAAAACTACACATTTTTGATGTATTGACCAACACTGTAGCTTCTCTAATAACGAAGTTATCCCATGTGCGGTGACCTGTATTAATGTCGTCGTAGCTCTTTTGTTTTTCATTCCTGGGTTATAGTATATTTCATTTTCTACCGACTGCTACATAAATATACAGGCTGTTCCATTTAAAAAAATCTAATTATATGAGTTGGCTCTGAAATGTGATGCGCAATTGTTTTTTTGTGTGAAGCATTGTACTCAGCGGAAAAATCACTGTATCTTTGGTAATTTAACCGACTCTGTAGCTCCAAAAAGAACGAAGATAGCAATAGTGCGCAGATAACTTTGAACACCCTGTATAGGAAAAAATGTATATTAGTTTCAGAATCAATTGTACCGTCGCAGAATGAACAAGTCTTAAGTCTCTTTGTTAAACATTTAAAATTAAAATAAAAGTGTTTTATTTGAAATAATTCGAATTTCATATCGAATAATATAACTAATGTGCGTTAAGTCTCTTGAGAAAATCTTCGCAGCAAAGAATCAAGCTAATTTAGTATTGATACTATGAACAATAATTTAAATAAATAAAATCCATAATTTTTCATTGTCAAAATTAATTAATAAACTATGAATTAGCGTAGATAATTTTTTTTAAGTAAATTGAATTATTGAATTTAGATAAAATAATAACGCCACATTCTCTGACAATTTATTCCGTTACGTGAATTAAAATTGCCAAATATAAAGAGGAATGCTTTCGTTAATGGATTGTGTTCAAAGTTTGCAGACATATTCATTAGAATTTGTGTATTAATCACCAAAACTTCTCGGCGCACTACATTCCAGCCGGCAATACAATAAATTTAATTACAACTGGGCCAAATTTACCAGTGTTTCGTCCAACAAAACGTAATGTAATTCCAAAATCTGTGCGAAGTGTTTGCCTCAATTAAGTCGCTTCTTTTATAAGTGAGTCGTGGTAACGTTTTCCGTAATGTTTTCGAAATCCCACTGGATTGTTAATGAACTTCGTATAACTTTCTCGTCTCATGTTTATTCATTTAAGCTTTCGTTTTCTAACGTTAAATAAGCAAAAAAAAACATACTTTGATTGATATGAAACCTCCAGTATTTAATATACGTCCTATAATTTGAATGTATTGTAAATTGTATAATTTGTGTAAATTTAGTAACCGAGATACTGCTAATAGGAAACTCTCCGCATTCGAGCGTTGCGGTCAGAACCGAGGAAGTAATCAGACTGCATGTAGAGGCGTTCTTTGGGAAACTTCCGCGCCAAACTCACAACTCATTGTGTCTCCGGGGTGTTGGTCACAAAGGGCCGTAAAATACTGCCCGTGCAAACACTTATCAACCACTCCGTTTCGTACTTGCGCTTTAAATTTCATCCGGCGTGCGCACCTTTCAACTTTGATACTCGGGATAAATTATGCACTGAGGCGATTATTATTATCTAACATGTTTGTTTCTACTAATAATTAGTTATGGCCAACATTGAAGTTTTTAAACTTGTTCTACATATGAAATAGTATTGTTAAATTACTCACTGAGGTACGTTGTAAAATATTTGAACTTTGATGCATCTGATCCATTCAGTTCGCTCGAGTGTCATAAATGTGGGTCAAGTCTACCATTAGTAAACCCTCCCTATAATTAAACTCGTTAGATGTGAATTACACAAAGTTAATATTTAAATCGGCATTCGTATAAGCCTAATACGTAATAAATGCATTTCTTTCCATGTTGTCCTCCATAGTTGGATTTCTTACGTTCGATTTTTCCACAACGACTTCGGACATCATCAGAATTAATTTCTGTATTGTGATGTCGACGTCAACGCCGCCTATCGATTTTAATAAAAATCTATTCGCGATTAAACTTTGCACAACGCTTCGATATTAGAATTTCCTCGAATAGATGAGAACGGCAAACACGGCCCTAATATACATGAAATATATTACCTCGGAGATACACATCTCACGCACCGACTGGCAGAAGTAGGCCACGATGCCCATCAACGTTATTATACGTCGAGTCGGAGCCCACCACTGTGCGGTAATCTAAAGTGGGATGAAATAAAGGAAGGAAAAAAAATAAATTTTATTGTGCCTTTTAATTTTCAGAAATGTTTATTGTAAAGTTGACACGGTCAGATTAAACTAATAAAATTATTAAAAAAAATTTTTTTAAAAGTATTTTCTGATCTTGAATATGTTGTACAAAGTGGGATGACAAATTTTATTTAAGTTACACAAATTAATTTTTCGAATCTTAGATT
>JAFFZR010019873.1:0-11782 GCA_018397195.1 Lethrus apterus | reverse complement strand
CTATGAGGGATTTTACTGAAAAGTTAATTACTAAGGTTGAATTAAGGCCAGGCTTTTACAACATAGCATTACCGGTCTTTTCAATAAACGTTGGCTCCGTATGGGATGCATCCAAAACCACCTTCGATGTCGTAATTTTTATTCTACGTTGCAAAAGAAAAGCAATGCATGCTAACTCAACAAAATCCATGATTGTTAATGAAAATCAATCCACCTGTCCCAGCTTCTTAGCGACATAATTGTGGTTCGTGTGCATGCATCAACTACAATCTCCAGTTGCTGCGTTTAGCGACACAACTGTCGCGCTACAATAATCGCCCGTCTGCGCTTAGCCTAAAACCGTAGTGGCGCCATAAAAAAAAAATATACAGATAACCCTGCCCGTCTCCACTGAAGCTAGAGGGGTAAGTTCCGGAGTGATTAGGGAAACGGTTAACACTTGGAAGATTCGATTTTTATGTTCTTGTAAATTCATCAGTGTTTTGTGTATCGACGAATCTTCTTGGTATAAAATTTATTTGGCAATTAACGAAATTAATTTAATTGAATTAAGATCGGTTTGGCGTCGCAACGTCGTGAACGTTGGTGCAAAGATTGGTGTCTGCAAAGAAGCGTTTTGCCCAGTGATTACCACTTACTGAATAAGTTACAAGAAGGAGGGGAAATTTTATTGAGCGAAGTTGCTCCCCTCGTTAGAAAAAGTTGCATCAGGCTCGAAAGGTTTCAATTAAAACATCGTATTGCGGCTTTTTAACACGGTTGGAATAAGATAGGCATGTCGTATCCCAAAGTTCGGGAAGGGACAGGTAGCCGTCGATGAATGCTGAAAGCTATTCTTTTTTGAGACCGTAGTCATCGTACAGAGACGGCAACTGAACAAAATGTACGATAAACTGCGCAGGTTATCGTTGCAAAAGAGGGCCCGAATGCGCAATTGCGCAGATCACACAGTTTATCGCTCAGACATGACGTCACACGTGATAAACTGCGCAGATAAACGGAAGGTGTGTAGCACCCTTAAGATCTGTCGTAGCCACAATCAAAATATCTTCTCAACCACGACAAGTTCATAAAACTTAGGGCATAATGAGAGAGGACAACGACGAACACGAAATAAAAAGAAGTATAATTTTTGGAACCTTTATGAAGCGAGAAGATACAAAAGATTTTAATTTATTAAAATGGAAATTTTAAAAATTAAATATTTGTTCGGGAGCAAAAAAAAAACGCTCCAAAATCGGGCATCCTCGTCGGTATTCGGTAGATGTTGCAAGTTGTGGCGTAAATCAGATTTTAATCATAAGAGCAAGATGACTTACTTCTATGATATTTTTGGTGATTTCAACCCACGCATAATATGCCTTCCATATATGGCTTAGTAGGGGTCCCATGAACAATTTCTTTTTTTTTCATTGTATGACGATAAAAAATACAAGTTCATTTAAAATTACTGATGACGTCATAAGAAGAAAAATGACAAAAAAATATTGATGCAGAAAATGAATTTTTACAATAATTCCAATATGGATTTTAAGAAATATATAACAATTCTATTTTATGTCTTATGGAAGATGTTACTAAATCAACTCACAATAAGTTGAAAAAATTCGCGAACAGCAAAAATATTATGTAACAAAACGATGCACTCGTCACAAATGTTACAGCATTGGCTTGAATTGCCCACCAGAAATCATGATCGTAGAAGGATGTAGCCGAAGAAAAATTCACAATGGGTGTGCAACAACGTACTGGATGGCAAAGATTCGTTAATTATGTTAGGCCTTGAACCTGCGAGCGGACAACAGCTAAGGATATCTCGTCGTTAAAAAAAAAGATAGCGCGCAAAACATAATGTGGGCTGCGACACGTGGGTCTATTTTTGGCAAGGTCACAATTATGCAGCGCATCGATAAAAAAATATCTGTGAGTATTGCGAAAACGCGCCACGATAATTAAAAAAAAAAAAAAAATCATTGCCATAATATAGCCTCACGTAGACCTTATCTTACAATTGGATTAAATTACTTGTCGAAAAGTTTCGTGTTTGTACATATTGATAATGCAAAACGGCATGCATGAACTTAACAGTTTACTTAAAGCTTCAACATTTTTAAAAATGAAACAAATTTATTTCAAAATTATAAAGAATGATAGAATAATAAACACCATGGCGGTTAGATACAAAACCGCACTGTATTTGACAACATTCTAATCTTCAACTATTATCATGTAAAAGTCAAACAAATTTTAAACGTCTACATTTCAAACAATTCAATGAATATTTTTCTAACGAGAAAGCTGTTTGGAATAATTTTTTTTTTTTTTTAATGATTACTCACAAAAAAAAACAATCAGTCTTAGTTGATTAATTGTTATCTGTATCCATGAATAATTATTATCCTACAAACTGCAAGATATTGTCATATTACAGAATTCATTTTGGAAATCAATGAACTATGTCTTCATTTCGTTTCATCAGTACGTTTTCAATTCACTTCAAATGGAAGTGTACGAAAGTTGTTTAATTAGATACTTTAAATTAGTATTATCTATAATTTAACTACGCTATGTTTTTATCGAACATTTTAGAGTTTTAAAAATTATGACTTTATAGTTCCATACAATATTGCCAGAGTGAATTTTTGTCCACCTGTATATAAAGTTTTTTTATTATTAAATATAGATTATTGTTATGAAAAAATATTTCGTTGCACATTAAATTAACGTTTCAATAATACTAAATACAAATATTCAAGAGCCGTATATTTCCATTAGGAAACAATCTGCGTATTTGAAAATCAAACACGTGCAATAATTCATATATTTCACGACAAATTTCACGAGCGACTATGTATCACGAATGTGCGTGAAGACTTGTTTTTAATTAACGACAACATGGACGTCTTATGCAAATCGAATGGTGAATAACTAATGTAATCGAATACATTAACGCTCGAAGAATTTGAAGGTTACATGAGGTCCCCACGGTGAACTAACAATGAAATGAAAGGCATTAGAATACACTATTCGGGTTCAGTATTCTTTACATTGCAAATAATCGACTCTCATTGCATCGTTGTGTGTGTCATATGTATGTAATAATCTCTGACGATATTTGCTTCAAAAATTACGTATCTTTCCGCTGAAGATTTCGTAGATAAATAACAATGTGTAATCAACAAAGATAAAATAAATATATACGTGTATTATATAAAGTATATTAGAATAGGGAATGTTCATACAAACCCCGTCTAAGAACACAATAAAAAAATGAGTTTAGTCAAATTGTAGTAGAAAGTAGAACGGACAACGTATCCAACTATCCTACTACTAAAGCTTATAAAATTCATATCTGCTGCAAATAGGGAATTAGGAGTTCCACAGGAATCGAAAATTTGCCCATTGACTTACGATGATATAAAAAAACGTCATTACCTTACATTAGAAAGAATAGTATGGAATTTGAAAAAAAGCAACATAATTTTGTGCGCAATCCAATACAGTCATTTTGCGTAATTGATATTGTATGTGTATCATTACATACCTGATACTTACAATTAGATAAATACATCTACTATAGACAAGATACTCGAGTTCTGTGCGGATCGCCTGCCTCTTTATCAGCCGGTGATGATCAATCACATCAAAAGCCTGAGACACATAAAACTAAATGCAAGCTACTTGTGATTTATTAATAATTCATTCAATTTCATGATTCATGTGCATTGCTTTTTCATAATATAGTATGGATGAATGTACTACAGAAAAGAATGACGATTTCCCCTAGAAAGTAGCTAGCTTTAGTTTCGTTCGAAACGCAACATCAACAAAGAACAAAACAAAAATTATTACAATTTCCTTTATGATGATATATTAAGTCGGTCAGCAGTTGCAGTGGTAACTAGCAATTCCTTCTGAACTGTTGACATCATCCAATTATGTAAACAAGGCGAATTTTTACAACAATTTAATGCCTTTTTTCGCGTTTCAGATTTTATTATTATAACCTTTATCTTTCAATTATACACTGCTTAACAGATTTTTGAAATAAATATCTGAAAATTCAGCAGACGCAATTTTCTTCACTAAACGAAGGATACCTAATCAAGAAAATTCCTCCTTAAATAACTTATTAATCAAATATGATTTATTTTTTAATTGTTTTACAGGTTATGTAATGTCATTTGTTGGGGGTTTTCACCCCCACTACACATTGTATCGGCCGTGTTGGCCTAACAATCCAAAACCTCAGGCGATTAAAGACGCTTAACTGAGCTCAACGTCACGTCTCATACTTGTATTGATATATTCAGTAATTTTAATATACCTATTAACCAAATACAGTGTGTATTATTTTATATTAACATACATTTTGGTCCTTCCCGGATCGTCAAACATTTTGGTCCTTCCAGGATTGAACAAACATTTTGGTCCTTCGAGCCGGATCGTTAATCGGACAGTTATCATCATCATTTGTTTCAAAATATGTGTTCTACGGGTTCAATAACGAAGAAAAAATATTTATAAAAATAACCTCCAAAATTATGCAAGTTTTAAAATATTGATAATATTTACACGTTAACGTTAATTTCGTCTAATTTGTTGTAGATAGATCTAATTATCGTAATTTTATAGTATTGGCTTTGAACATGTGATGAAGTAATGTTGCAGTCATAATTAAGTAATTTCAAAATGAGGCAGAGTTCAGGTTCGGAAAAAGAGTCTGATCGAAACTAAAATTGCTTGCAATTCCTGTCCTTTCAAACGCGAAAACTCGAATGGTTGCTGGCGACGTTAACTCCAATAAGAAGAATTTATTGTAACCTAGACGTATTTATTAACCTTGTCTCCACAAAACTACTAGTATACATTCAAATAAGAACTAAGCTTTTGAATATATTTTTTCACTTTATAAATATGATATATTAATATTTAATAAAATAGATGAAATCATTTGATGTTAATTTAAATACTTCAATATTTAAAACAACGTAATATAGAAGATTCCTGAAATGTATAAAATAGTAAAACTAAAATATCAGGCGGACGGAGTATTGATTACACTATTTCAGAACGATAAATTTTGGATGACTTCGACGCTTGCTCAGTACAAAACATTTGAAAGAAGTTTGAATACATTGATTTAACTTAAAAGGGATTTAAAAATAATGATAAATATATGTGTGTCCATATTTTACGTATTTTTGTTAATTATTAAGCCGAGTGGGCTGAGTCAAAATGATCGAGTTTCGAGACACACTTGACGAATTGTATTATTTTGTACAGTTAGGGAACCGTCAAAAATAAAAGGTTTGGTTTTATGTTTTTTATTATTTGTTTTGGTAAATGTCTGGTTTTTCTTGTTATTTAACATTAAAATGTTTATTGCCTTACGGCTAACTAAGGAACACATAAAGAAAATGGCAGAAACGTTATTGCTGCCTATCTTGTTACTTTTCAAATTAAAGTTGAACACATGCAGTATCGTTGGATTCGTTTCTCCTTTGTCTTTCCAAAAACGTCAAAATATACAGGCGGTTCCATTTAAAATATGGAAGTTGATATCGCTTCCGGTAATAAGTACGGTCCTGTGTCCATTTCAATATGTGTCGCGTTGAAAATCAACTTCCTTTGGCGAGAATAACATGAAATGTTGCAAAACAACCTTTATTGATGATAATTCGGCGTTATTGTCATATTTTACTCAAAACTTGAAATATTTTTTTCTGACACACCCTTCAACATAGGAGCGTCATTTTTGCATATTTGTGGTTGGGCTATTGTCAGCTATCACCTGTTACAATTCCTGTACTTATTTAAGAAAGACCCTGTATACAATCATTGACAGCGTCTTTGGACCTGGACAATTTTAGTTACTTAAGTACATTTTATATGTAGAGATAAAACCGTTCCAGGATAATATAAAATATACGTAATATACGTAATTAAAATATATTCAAGGTATTCACAGAATACTTTGTTTTGATTTTTAAATTGGATAGGTTGACCAAGTTTTTCTTGTCATATAAGTTGGTTGTTGCTGCACCAAATGATCACAGTTATTAATTAACTAATTAGGTTCAAGCTGTTGACATAGCGAACCAGAATTAAATAAATTATTACAGTGCTGTCGTTATAAAGATTGCAAAAATATTTTTGTCGTATACTGATATTCAAATTTTTGTTGATATTTTTTATTGATGGAAAACGATTTCCAAAAACCTGGATATACGTACGTATTATATACGTATTAATACATAAACAAGTAGGTACTAAACAAAACATAAGAGGCAATAATAAAACTACATAACTCTTAACAAAAATCAATAAACAGAAATATTAGAACATGTATAATTCATTTTTTAATACCTTGCCAAGTACATTTCGTTAAGTTCAAGATTGCAGCTGAACCACGACTACACGATTTTGAACTGGTAACCTTGAAACAAGATCACTTCCTGTTACAGTCGCACGTAAATGACTGTCCATAATACATTGCACCCGGTTTTCGAGAACAGAACGTCGCAGAAAAAAAACGAGATTGCATCGATCGCTTTGGAACCAACGAAGGTTAAAAATCTCCATCGATCTGTTGTTTTCCTACGGTGACTTCTTTTACAACAGCAATAAAAAAATCGATTAGAAAATGATAATAAATAGTAAGAAACGCGATCTAAACAATTAGAGTTGTTAAAAAAATAATTTGTTGTTAAACTTTTACTTTTTGAAATCTTGTGATGCACCGACCTTTTTAATAAAAAGTATCTAAATATTAAATTTCGTAAAGAAAAATTACAAACAAAAAAGGTTGGCGAAACACCCTATTGGGAAATGTAGTTAATTATGTAAAGCAAATTTTCATTCACATAACTGTAGAGTGTGGTGATAAAGTTTGGAACAAAATTCATAAAAGCGTTCTATGTTTTTTAAGAAAATCGCTCGGGCAGGTCAATTTTAGTTTTTGAAATGCCGTCTTTTGAGGTTAATTTTTTTAATGACGTCATTGGTTTTTGCACAATGACGTCATCATCACTTTTTTTAAATGACAACCCCCACTTTTTTCTTGTATTTTTAATAGGCCTTCTTACTACTTAAACGGTGATGTAAAAAATTGGTACGTTATATAAACAATTTTTTTAATAAATGACACTTTTACTACAGATATTCAATGGTTATAATTTAGTAAAGATAATAATCGTAAACATTATAAATTAAAGCAATTAACAGTAATTTATGTATCTAAGACGAAGAGTGAAGCTTAAAAAAACGCCGTCCCATCATTCCCACCCATACATTTAATTTGCCTTGACGCTGACTGTGGGATTCCTGAATCCAGTGAGGATTGTCCCGTGACCAATACCTACAGTTATAGCGATGTACTGATCCGTTGAGGCAAACAATGGCTTCATCAGAAAAAATAATGTTGTTTAAAAATTTGGGATTTTGATCACAACGTAACATTAATTCTTCGCAAAATTGCAATCGGCGGTCTTGATTATCTTCGTTTAACTCATTAAATTGGGTGCACTTTGTACGGATTATACTTTTCATTTTTAAATAATTTTACAATAAAAGTGTGCTCCACGTTGTTATCTAGGTTAAGTTGCCTTGTAGAAATATGATGATGTTCCTTTGCTTCAAGTAACACATTTAATTTTGTTTCATCGCTTATTCGTGGTCGACCTTCTCGAGGCAAATCTTTTACAATTCCAGTTTCCGTATTTGGCGACCAATTTACTTACTGTAGATCTTACAATTGGAGGCCTATGAGGATGTGCTTGATTGAATAACTCGCAAGCTTTTCTGCATGACTTAGCCTATCGCCGTATCCAACCATTATTAAAATCTCTATTCTTTCCCGTTCAGTTTAATGTGCAATTTTTTTGTTCTCAGCTTCAAAATTTAGATTGGCTTTTTACAATTTAGATAACTGTCAAACTTTTCCGAGTTGAGTTGATTTGAATAAAGAAAATAATTACTTTGTTGGAGAAGGGCAGTTTGAACATGTGCGTTTTGTTGATTGTTTTTTGGATTCAATAATTTTTTTCTTTTAAACAAAATTTTAATTTTTTGAAGTAAAAATGTTAGATTTTTCATAAAAGTTCTTACGTAAAGAATTAATTCTGTAATCACCATTTAAACATCAAGGAAGTCTATCAAAAGCAAAAGAAACAAATAAGAGTTGTCATTTAAAAACATCGATAATGACGTCATTGCACCTTAAGCTTCACTCTTCGTCTTGGATACATAAATTACTGTTGTTTGCTTTAATTCAGAATGTTTACGATTATTATTTTTACTAAATTATAACCATTGAAGATCTGAAGTAAATGTGTCATTTATTCAAAAAAATTGTTATGTAAGGTACCAATTTTTTCACATCACCGTTTTAGTAGTAAGAAGGTCTATTAAAAACACAAGAAAAAATAGGGGGTTGTCATTAGTGCTGGCAAAATCCGTTGATATTAGGATCCGGATATCCGGATCCAAAACTATCCGGATACCCGAAGATCCGGATATCTGGGTTCGATGTACTATCTGGATCTGGATCCGGATCCTAGAACCGGATCCAGATGCGGATTCGGATATTGAAAATATGAGGTATCCGGATCCGGAACTTACACTCTTACACTCTCTACTCTACTATATTTATATACTAATAACTATAAATATTACATATAACATATCACGTTTTTACTGGTTGCTTGCTCACGATTAAAAATATAAAATAAATATTAATTCCAGATCCGGATTCGGATCTGGAACCGGATAGTGGATCCGGATCCGGATCTGGAATCGTATAGTGGATCCGGATTCGGATCCGGATCTGGAACCGGATAGCGGATCCGGATCCGGATCCGGATATTGAAAATATGAGGTATCCGGATCCGGATCCCAGCCCTAGTTGTCATTTAAAAAAAAAATGATGATGACGTCAGTGTGCAAAAACCAATGACGTCATTAAAAAAAAATAACATCAGAAGACGGCATTTCAAAAACAAAAATTGACCTGTCCGAGCGATTTTCTTAAAAACATTATAGAACGCTTTTGGAAATTTGGTTCCAAACTTTATCACCACATGGTATAGTTTAGTTTAGTAGGAGGTAAGAACGATAATATAATCAACATAAATCGGTTCGTCATTATACACAACAACAAAAATTGAACCGGAAATAGGATTTGAAATTTAAAAATATATAGTGTACTTTACACGAACCGAACATTTATAGTAAATATTTGTGTAAAGTAACTCTCAACTTAACATTTGTGAAAGTTTCATTGATGTGAATATTATCCGATGACGATTACATTGTAACCAATCATAACACTGCAACGCTACTCAGAACATTTAAGTAAAAAACTGTTGGTGATAGTAGTTATTCAGTTAAATCTCAAAAATAAAGATTTGTTATGCTCCATAACCCAAATGTTGATTTAACACAACTCATCTTTAAAATCGACAAGCAAGTCTTCACAAACCACTTAATTACAAAACTCACAGATTACTTTTTACCTTAGAGTAGCCCCACAACAGTCTAATATCAAAGTGCGTATTTTTAGTTGTGGCCGTGATCAACGTGCAAAAATCTAATTCACGTGTATTCGTCTACAACGCGCGAAATATTTATTCAAAACATAATTAATAATTATTTATTTATGATTTTAAAGATAGACAAAACATGAACTTCAATCAATTAATTACGTACAAAACAATAAAAAATAATGAGGTATATGATTAATATTATCTTTAGCAAAAGATCAGCTGAGTTAGATAAACATCATGTAAAATCTAGTGAAGCTGCTTGGAAAGTCCTTCATACTTAAATAACATAACGTTCTATTTAAATTTAAAATTTAAAAAAATAAAACTAAAATAATTTAAGAACTGGAAGATCAACGAATGCAAATAACAAGTTGTTTCTAGGTTTCCGTCGTACTCCACGCTCTATCTTGGGTTCAAAGACATCCGAATGTGAATTTTACAAAATTGGTCTCAAGCTAAAACAGTGTAAGCAAAAATCAGTTAAACTCAAAAATATGTTGACTATTACGTTCCATGTTTCGCGGTAACTCTTATTGATACTATTATTTCAGAAAAGAAATTATTCATAATAAGGGCTTTAAATAGCAGAAAAATACATGTTTGATATACTAAATTCTGTGTTAGCTTGGAAGAATTGAACTGCTTTTTTTTAATTTTTTTAAAAATTATATATAAAATAAAAAAAAGCGCGTGACGTAATCTAAATATAATCTAAACTATTGAAAGTGAATATTCACAATAACAAACTTTATACTGACAGAAAATCATGATGAGAGCACAAAGCCAAAAGTCCCGCTTTTCTGTAAACGACTGTGTGGTGCATTATGCCAGATTTTTAAGCTGTATTGGCTTAATAATTGAAAATTTTAAATAAGTGTTTCGTTTCTTATTATATAGGTATCTTAATTATTTCTTAAGATCTTAATGCATATTTTCCTTGTCGTGAAAAAGTCGTGAGAAAAAGCACAAAAATGATAAACAAAAAATTTTTTTACAATAATGTTCAAAAGGACCAAACTTTAATCCAAATTTGGATTAAAACTTCATAAATCGGGACCCTGAGAATTCGAAATTTCGATTGCAAATTGCACAATTATCCCGTTATCCAATTAAGTAATTATCAGAAAAATGATAATGTGACTTTTTATCAGTCCTCAAAAAAAAAAATTGACAAATTAAATAGAACACTCGTGTTATCAGCTGCGTTGTTTGTTTTCACTGCGTGTAAAAATAATGTGATAAGGTTTTATTTCGCGTTGCACTTTTGGCTGCTTGACAAACACATTAATTGGAAAAATGATTATATGCATCTATTATTTTGTCGATATGTAATAATCGCAATACATCACAAGAAACCATTTGAAATAATCACATCCATATAAAAGCGAACAGAGGTGTGTACGCATGCATATGCGTGTCCGTTGCTATTTCTAGATTGAATGATAAAATACAACATGTAATAAAAGTACGCAACAAACGAAATTACCACCGATAAATCGTAAAGGAACACCTACCTCTCATTTCCATAATTCACGTTCAGTGCTTGACAAAGAGACGCTAATCCCTAGAAGCGAAACGTATGCGACACCAAATGGACATATCAAAGACACCGTACACCGCGAATAATAAACTGCAATTTTTCTGCCAGCCGCTATTTCTGTTAACCAGGAAAAAATGCCGAACATTGCGAGTTGCCAAATTGGTGGGGAATCGTGCGGGGGTCTGCGGGAAACAAATTCGCATGGCCCGGTTACGTAAGCGATGCGGTGCACGGCCGGCGCAAGGCCACACAACTGTTCTCCTTCCTCCCAAGGAAGTCAAGGATTAAATTGTCCTGAAATTACATCCCTAATCTCAAAACAACATGATTTTTTTCGGAACTTGCGATTAAATTAAATTGGAAATTAGAAACTACAGCAATTTAATATTACCGAGTAAATTGTTGTTGCTTTCAAGCTTTGAGATAACACAACACATAAATTCATATAGTCAGTGTTTCGATTTCGTTACTATACAGGGTTAACGTAAAGGTTGTAATATATTCGATAAAATCTTGTTTGGGCAAGTAAGAAAAAAATGCTCGGACAGGTCGATTTTCTTTTTCAATTGTCCATTTTTTTGTATACGTATATTTTGTATTGCGTCATCTATGTTCGAGTTATGACGTCATCACTTGTTTTTTTAAATTACAACACCCTCTTTTGATAGTACCATTTGAAAGAGTACATTTTTCTGCG
>JAFFZR010019871.1:0-11921 GCA_018397195.1 Lethrus apterus | reverse complement strand
TCATTTAAAAAAAATTATGATGACGTCATTGTGCAAAAACAAATGACGTCATTCCAAAAAAATTAACGTCAGAAGACGGCATTTCAAAAACAAAAATTGACCTGTCCGAGCGATTTTCTTAAAAACATTATAAAACGCTTTTATGAATTTTGTTCCAAACTTTATCACCACACTGTATATGCATTTGTAATCAAAAGAAAAATGTTTTTCCTTCAGTTCGGTTCACTAGTCTTCAGTTCTTTAACATTTCGGCAAATGACTCCTCAATAGTCAGAATTCATATAATATGAGTAATAACTATTAAATGTTTTAAAATGTTTATAATTGACAATTGACTAAATCACTACCAAACAAACGAATAACGATAAATTATATTACAAAAAATGAACATAACAAATACGTTCGAAAACAATTTATATCGAACGATTGCGACTGTTTTCTACAACGCGAGCGTAATAGTAGGCTACCGCATGGACACACTAAAAAATAATTATAATTATAATTATTAGCATATTTTCTAAATATCCTAATAAATAATATCCTCGAAAAATATATGAATAGTGCATTTTTTTCCAAATGGATTTGATTCTTTTGATAACAATTTTCAATTCATTTGATATCTTTTGACTTGAAAATAACTAAAATCTACGCCCATGCAATTCAAGATAAGCGAGTTTTTAATTTTCGAGCATTGTTTCAACCTGGGTGGGACCTTATCAATTACCAAACACACGAGAGTCTAAAGATAAAACGCCGTACCTGCGTCGTGTCCCTAATTGTATCAGTGTTTGAGAATGAATTAGTTCGGTCACTACGAGTTAAGAAACTTGTCAATAACTTAATTTATTTGTAGAGTTAAGCGATTGCGATGTTATCTATCTGCATTGGCCATTATTTTTATTGAGATATCGAATTTCGTCCTCGAAATCGCCCTCGAATTTAAAACGAAATAATTGTACCTGTTCGGGGACACGCGGTTCGTTTTATTGCTAATAAATTTCTTTTATCGTCTGATACCTTAGATTATAGTTAGTTTTGTAATTGAATGGAAACTTTAATCTTAATTGTTTTGTTACTCTCTGCACTCTCTTTGTATCTTTATATTAACAATTTATTATTTTAATCTTTATCAACGGTTTCTTTCAAATATGTACAAAATACAAATGTACAAAAATAATGACTTTAAGCTATATTGCCAAATTTATATATTTTCTAGTTAGTGATTATTGATTAGTAATTATTAAGAGCTGTGTATGTTAATATACTATGTTCGTAAATTCGGAGGAGTAAACTTAAAAACTTCATCCAAATAGAAACAACAAATGTTACAAAAATATTTCTTACGACACACAAACATATTTAAATAAGTGTATTAAAACAAATTGACAAACAATTTGAAATATACAGGGTGATTTTTTGAAAACGATCCGATTGAGATATTTCAGAAACCAAAAGGAAATTAAAAATTTCCGAAAACAGGTTCACTTATATGTCAAGGGGGAAACGGTTTGACCTATGATTCACACTTTTGACGTTTACCCCTGCGCCCCCCCGAATACCTCCCCAAAAATTTTAAATGGAATGACCCATCGCGTGGTATCTCAAATGAAAGAGCAATCGATGGGCTTTACAGATGTGTTTGAATTTTTGAATTCTGATCATTACTTCCCAAGTTAGTGAGCTTTGAATATTCAAACTTTCTTCATTTTTTCTGTCACCTTGGAGATTAGTTGTTTAAAAAATACTGAAACAGGTGAAGTTTCTTTGCAAGGACATATGTTTTGTCCCAAAATTTTGAAATAGCAAGGGGTATCTACTCGGTTTAGAGCATTGAGCTTTTTGTTAGTTACAGATCCGGTAAAAAAATGAAAAAGTTTGAATATTCAGAGCTCAATAACTCGGTAAGTAATGATCAGAATTCAAAATGTCAAACACATCTGTAAAGCCCATTGATTCCTCTTTCATTTGAGATACCACGCGATGGGTCATTCCATTAAAAATTTTTGAGGAGGTATTCGTGGGGGCTCAGGGGTAAACGTCAAAAGTGTGAATCATAAGTCAAACCGTTTCCCCCTTGACATATAAGTGGACCTGATTTCGGAAATTTTTAATTTCCTTTTGGTTTCTGAAATATCTCATACGGATCGTTTTCAAAAAAATCATCCTGTATATTTCTGTGGTGATTTGCCAAAAGCTGATATGTCGATTTTACTAAGTTTACAGGAAGCCACTTTAAAGTTTTTATGGAATTGACAAATACATTATTACAAACAAACTTCTTCAAAATAATATCTATTTTAACGCATGCTTAGTTTGTTGGATGACATATCAGCTTCTGGCGTACAACTTTGGACTTTTTTTACATATCACGGCGATAAAACCAGAAAATTGAAAATATGACATATCAGCTTTTGGCAAATAACCACGGATTTGTATATTTTAATATGTTTGTGTTATAAATCTTTAATACTTTTAATGTTATTTTGACTCGGTTGAAGCGAACTTTTTTCTCCAAGCTTTTGCAACAACAAAATTGAACAAGCAACCAGTAAAAATATATTTATTACTACACACATATAAAAAAATGTATAAAAAATCATGAAAAAATACCGAAAGAAATTTTCATATATTTTTTATAATTGTGTGTCGTAATAAATATATTTTTATTACATGTTACGTTTTTACTGAAAGCTCAAGAATAAAGGACTACGTATAATTTCAAGCAATTATAACTCAGAATTTGACATTAATTATTATTATTATTATAAGAAACAATTATGGTTATAAAGTCAGCGTTTGTTTTTTGAAAAATAATGAAAAACGCGTGTATGTTAAGAATTTCTTATGAATCATGCATAAATATCATTCATGACTTTTCTGGTAAAAAACATGGAATGGAAAATAAATGTTTTTTAAACTACTTAATCCACTTGACTATGCAATTGTGTTATGTGGTGGCGGTACTTTCACCATCAACTTTGTAATACAAATTTTATACAGATTTTACCTTGATAAAATGAAAAAATAGTGAGAAAGAGTGAGAAAATTCATGAAATTTTGTATAGACAATATATAAATTAAGCAATTTCTTCATATTTGTCAATTTCTTCTAATATTGGACTATACTAATTTTTTTTTATAATTTGTTATATGAAATTTTTGTTTCAAAATTCCGTTTCTCAATCTCGATATTTCATAAAACAAACAAAAATATTTTTGATGTAACGTGAAATATTTTTGGGTGTATTTGTTCGGTGGAAAAATTCCACTAATATCTTGTAATACGCGAGTTAAGTAACGAAGAAATCTTCGTATCAAGGTAGGCCGAGCTGGTTGAAAACACGCCTCGGCTTACCATTGGCCGAGAAGTCAGTAGAATTAAGCATTCTTGATCGGATTGTTGATGGGAAATATTTCACAGGCCCCTTTGATGTGCTCAACTCACGTACCGTCATTATTATTATAAAGAAGAAGGCGCTGGAATTGTTCTTTTTGTTCGACGTGCGCGCTCTATTGTTGGATATATATGGACGTAGATGTCATATTGACATCTCGAACTCGATGTACGGGGCATTGTTTGGCATTTAAAAGGTCTTTTTATTAAGTAACTTGAAATATAATAAAATCAATTTTGCCAAATTGTTAGAAATGTGGACTGTACTTGGTCATCGTTTATGTATGTATTTAAATTTTTATTTTCACTGTAAATTAATACAAAATAAAATTTTTATTTTTATTTTATCAACGAAATATTATAAAAATTATTTTATCAATAAAATATTATAAAAATTGAAAATGAATGCGAAATGAAAAGTTACAAATTTTTGACTTTTCTATGAAGTCTTTTATATTATAAATTTCATTGGTAATTTGTAAGAAAAATGACATAAATGCAACAAATCTGAGAAATTAAAACTAAAAATATGCAAAAAGTGTTAGCCGACCAGCAATGAAATTTTCTTATTTTATGATTTCCGATAGATCTTCATTAACAGCGTCATAACAATTTTTTTATTTCAGTGAAAAATTGAAAATTTTTTATACTGAATATTTCTGAAGTAGGTACCAATATTCTAAGAAATGATAGCTAACGCACGACAGAGTGGTAAAGAGAATTTTATTGGAAAGAGAAGGAGGAAAAAGAAGAGAACGACCCAGAAGGAACTGACTGGAAGAAGTTGTAAAAGATCTCAGGCAGAGGGGCGTGATGGATTGAAAGGAGGAGGCAAAAGACAGGAAAACCTGGCAAAGAAAAGTGAAAAAACTAGAAGCCATTGTCCACTTGGCTTGTAGAGCTGCATATATATAGCTAACATTAGCCGAAATCTTAATATGTAAAATCTTATGTTGAAGGGTATGCCAGAAAAAATATTTTATTTTTGAGTAAAATATGAAATTAACTTTTTTGCAACATTTCATGTTATTTCCGCCAAAGGCTACAGGATCGTACTTAGAAAGGAATTCCCATTTAAAAAAATTACATTTAAGTGAAGAATAAGCCTGTATAATTTCTGTGACGTCCTATTACCCACATTTCTGATAGTATCAGTTGCATTGTTTGTTTTCCTGGATGGAGAACTAAAATAACTGCTATTCATAATAAATTCTAAATAGGGTAATATTTTTTATGTGGACAGAGAAGATTTGGGATTATAATAAATTTTACTTTCAATTATGAATAAGTGAAAGAAAATTCCTATACATGCAAACTGCAATTAGTGCAGACATTTTTTAAACATAATTTTGATGAAATCATGTAGTTTTGCAAGCAAGGGCCGAATTTTATTTTTTGAGGGCGAGAAATAGACCATATATTCCCGTTGATTTAATGTTAAATGGAAGTCAAAATTTTTTTCAAAAATATTCTTGTAAATTCTTATAAAAATGAAAAATTGAAGAAAGTGAAAGGTTAAAAGTCAAATTGTGATTAAAAATGTAGCGTAACTAATGTTAAGTTTCGAATAATCAACAACTCAATAATTAAAATGATGTTAAAATGATGAAAAAGCAGCAGCAGAGGCGGTGGAAGAAGCTCCGACTCGTGGGGGGCACGGACAGGTCCGGGGGCGCAGGGGGCATGCAGACACTACTGTGCAGTTCCCACGCGACAGGGCTCCGTAGAAGCCCACGGTAAATGCTCACTACTCCACCACAGAATTAACTAAATACCAGACTGTCTCAATAATCTGCATACCTATAATCCGATATTTATAAATTGATGCCTTTAGTTGTTATTCTAAGCGCTGTGTTTAGTTTTTTAAAGAATTTTCATAAATTTTAATTAAAATGTTTATAATTTTATTTACTTTGACAACAAAATTGTTTCCATTATTCAGAATGTTTCTTCATTAATTATTTTATGTACTTACACTTGACGTTACATTCAGGTTTACTCATAAATAATTTTTCGATGCGTTTTTCACATTGACAACAAAAATGGTAGAAACCTGTGAAAAATTAAGCCCACCCATAACGGCCCTTTTTCTCAGTTCTGTAGTTACCACACACACACACACACACACACATACAGACGTATCCGTGGAACACACCTACTACGATCGAGGAAGAGATTTCCGTGGCCCACGCGATTCAGAACCTCACAATTTGAATTTAAATTCAATACGCACACGTTTGAATTAAAATTGTAGCCAAGTCTAATAGGACTTGTTCGTATATGGTATCATAAACGTTATACCGTACCGTAGCCATCGTCGTAAGTTATTCATTATTGTCTGTCATTTTTTTTTTTTTTCAAATTGTTAAAAATTACCGGGCATTGTATGTACACAGTGAAGAAAATTAATGTAATCTTCAATCTGGGATATTTTAACAGCAATGTTGGCATTGTATCATTGTATCTTAATCTAAGCAACAGTATCAAATTCCAAAGTAAATTACATAAAAATAAAAGCAAGTATAAATGAGTGAAGATAGCGCCATCTACAAATTAAAACCACTAAACTAACGGAATAAATGCGCTGTCGCATTTTTTCCCCCTCATATTAATAAATCTTCGAATACATTTATTATCATAATGAAAATAATTTAATTCTGTACAAAACCAGTAGTTCCAAACAGGATGTTCATTTCTATTAAAGATTCAATCAGGATCGTTAAAACTTCAATCAACAAAGACTTAAAGACTTACTTTAATCGAAGGAGGAAAAGAAAACGTGCAACGAAACGAGAAAGAAAACGTCACCGATTCTTTTACATTAAAAGCAAAAACAATTTATATATCTTGATTCATGATCAGTTTTAAGTGCTTATAAAGTTGCGTCGATGGCTGATTACATAGTTTAGGCGTTACGCATTTTATGTGACTGGTTTATTATCTTATAATTAAATTTTATATTTCGATTGGTTGTTTATTTTACGTTGGTGAAGTTAATTGATTGTGAAGATCTTCGATAAGAATTGATAATGTTTTGCGGCTTCGTCTAAAATACGAAATGTGTGCAAATATTGATACTAAATTGTGTTGAAAAATTTTTTTTTCACATAAAATTTGTCTAAAATAATTATAAATGTAGACAGTTTATGATGAATTAATTTATTTAAGAAATGTGGAAATTATTAAAAACTTGATCAACATATCTAAGTATGCATGATACATAAAAATGTAATAAAATGTGTCTAATCTAACTTCATATATATTCTTTGTATAAATCCAACCTAACATTTCTTATTCAGTTAGTTATTGAAATGAAATTAGTTTTTAATATGTTAAAGATGACCTTATACGACTGGTAATTGAAAAGTGGGAATTACAAATTAAATTAACTGTAGAAGATTGAAAACAGACAAGAAAACTGCAGCAGATATTTCGTAAAGACAATTTTTCCCACTTATACCTAGAGACCTTACAACGCCGCGCACGTTTCCTAATTTCTTTGTCAGGTTTTATGTAAAAGTAAAACCACCATTTTAGGTTTAGGCATCATTTAATTCTGTTACTAGCCATTTTGAATAAACGGGGTGTAAAAAATCAGTTTACAGAAATCAGAAAAGGGTAGATATCGCGATTCTTCTACGATTTTTGCCCGACGAACGTGAATTGCGTCCAAATAACCAGTAAAATTTGTAAAGTTAAAAATGAACTGTTACAGGAAGATAAAGAAAAGGGAAGAAAGTGCTAGGAAGATAAAAGGGGAAGAAAGACGGGAAGTGAACTAGGAGGAAGATAAAGGGGAAGAAAGTGAACTAGGGGAAAGTTAAAATGTGGAAGAAAGTGAACTAGGAGAAAGATACAAAAAGGGGAAGAAGATGGTGGAGAATCATGAACGAGATAGGAAACGGATTGGAAATATTGAAGAAACAATAATAATAATATTATCCAAAATCCAAAAAAATAAAAAAAAAAAAAAATTAGTGATCCCTAAATTACATAATGTGATCTTAACACTAACATCCATAATATATACATATTTTTGAATGGAAAGAGAAGAAAGAAATGTGCGCAATTAAATATATGAAATATGGATTATGTAGATTTGCCAGTTTTTTTGGTTTATGTTTAAGTTGACATTTCTTTTTGAAGATAAGTTCATTCCAGTTGAATATCCTATCCGAGTGCATTCCAAGATATTTGGCACTTTTAACTTGTGGTATTTTATGTCCATTTAGGGTTATACTTGGACAGGTACCTTTACGGAGAGTGAAAGTATGTAATGCGTTGAGATTTACATTGGCTTTAATTCTCTAGGTCATCTCTTTGCTGATTACTGATCAGTTATCATGAGCAGCTTAAGCTGTCAATTCAATCAGTAATTTTGTTTGAAACTCGATTTTGTTTTTTTTTTTATTTATTTTCCTTTGCACGATTTGTTTTCGTTGTACAGAATTTTTAAAAAATTTATCCCTTTCTACCCATAGGGTTTAGGGGCGTAGTTAACCATACTCTTTCCTAATTCTTTACAAATTTATTCTAGTCGGTTTTGCGCCAACATTTTTCCTTCATCCCACTGTAATCCCTTCATCTTCAAGACTTTTCCGACTATATTGTCCCATGTTTGGTCTACCTCTTTTTATTTTATCTTGCACTTTTGATTCCATACCTTTTTAATTTGTACTGAGTTGTTCATTTTTTTTTGCTTATGGTGTTAAAAGAAATACGTAATGATTTTCTAAAACATCAACACTCGCGTACTGCGCTTTGCTTTTAAACACATTACGTAAGGTCGAAAGGTTTGTCCACCAGCTGAAGAGCTTCGATATTAATATGAAGATGGAGACTGGCGAACATATTAAGGAGTATTAGCTATGTTACGCAACACCTTGTTCTGGAAAATCTGAATGGATTTAATAATACGTTTTCAATACATTTTGAATACCGATAGTAGATTTACAGTTATTTTGAACTGATAGGTTTTAAGTAGGTATATTAATTTTTAAACTTGTATTATAAAGTTTTTGGACATAAATATTTATTTATTGGTAATTACCAATTTCAGTTTGTTTTCCAAAACAAATTTCTAATCTTCTTTCCAATTTATATTTAATAATATCTTCCGTTGCCACCATAAATAATACTTTTATTGGTAATTACCAATTTCAGTTCACTTCTAATCTTCTTTCCAATTATTTTTAATTATATCTTCCGTTGCGACCTTCTTCTTTCATTCTTCTAATATCCACAAATTTTTAAATTTTATTCTTCTCTTTCGCTACTAATTTCTTCTTTTTTTCTTCTTATTAACAACAACCAATAGCTTTACAATCTTGTCTTTTATTTCGTTGTGTAACAGTTTTCTTTATTTTCTTCCAAGATTCCAACTTGATCCCTTATTGACACTCAATTTTTTTCTTTTAAGTGCCATACTACTTGATGCACTAAATTGAAGTATCTTTTCTTCTTCGCCCATAAATTGGAAATGAACTCTTCTTTTAAACTGAAAAAATAAGCAATAAATAATTATGCTTTTATTCATCATCATCATCATTGTAGGCTATGCATTCCTATCTGAATTGGAGCCGCCCATAATGAGCTCACCTGACTCTTTTATCTTATAGTGGAGGTATCCACACCACTTATTGTTTATTGGTTTTACAAGTTGTTCAGTTTTTCGCTTCTTCTGCTTTTATTCTCTATTTGTTACTATCCTTTTCTCTATTCTTTTGGTATTCTTTCTTCGTTTCAGATTTGCTTTGTCAGTTCATAAATTCTTTCTCCGATTACCTGTCCTCTTCAACCCTTTTCGTTCAAGTATAGAAAGGTGTTTTATTTTAACGATCGATTTTCAACTGTTTATTTCTTATAAGTTTTAGGAATTTATATGATCTAATAAAATTATTTTGAAAAGTTTAAAAACATAAGAAATACTTCAATACAACCAACGTTGAATTATATTCATATTTAAAGATGTGCTATTTGATCCATATAAATTGATATACAGGTGTCATTTATCTTAAGACAACTGAATATTTCGTTAGCAAGACGTTTTTGAAAAAAATGTTTCAGACAAAAGTTATTTGATTCAGAGGGGGAAATGCGGCGGTGCTTATTTTTCATTAGGTGGATGGGTTCAAAGTTATTTCAATGTCTTCGTTTTTTTTTTTAAATGGAAACCTATACTTTTTATTTTTTATGTCGTTAGGGTTTTTAAATCTGTTTTCAACGGTATACAATTTTAAATTGGTTACATAAAAAAAGTGAAGAAAAACGTACTTCAAATTTTAATAGAAAGATGAATGAAATGAACAAATTAATCCAGTTAATCCATGATACGGTAAAATTTTACTAAGAAAAGTTGTTCAGAATAATAAATTTTGGCCCCATACAAAATTTCAGGAAGATCTACCAACTTTGATTAAACCGTCTTATTTTGTTTAATCACCGTTACATCAAATTAGGTAGATCTTCCATAATTTCTTATTCTGAACAACTTTTCTTAGTAAAATTTTGCCGTATCATGGATTAACTGGATTAATTTGTTCGTTTCATTCATCGTTCTATTAAAATTTGAAGGCCGTTTTTCTTGATTTTTCTCTCATGTAACCTATTTAAATATGCATACCGTTGAAAACAGATTTAAGAACCGTAACGAAATAAAAAATAAAAAATATAGGTTTTCATTTGAAAAAACGAAGTTGACCTTGAAATAACCTTGAACCCATCCACCTAATAAAAAATAAACATTGCCGTTGCATTTCCCCCTCTGAATCAAATAACATTTGTCTGAAACATTTTTTTCAAAAACGTCTTGCTACCGAGATATTCAATTGTATCAAGATAAATGACTCACTCTGTATACAGAGTGATGAATGAAATTTTGGTTTTATTTTTTTTTGTTATTTTATGTAAGTACGGATATTGTTACGGATGATAATAATATTTGTTACGGGAGAACACTTAACGCAATAATAAAGTTAAAAATTTCAAATTCGCAATTTAAGATTAAAAATTAGTCACACGACGTATCTGGAACGACACAAGCGTAATGCATTTCTTGTAAAACTGTAAAAATGATTTTTTTTGTGTACGTACTGCCTGACACTTGCATTTCCACCTTTAAATTATGAAGCCTTCGTTCTCTGTGTAATTTAATTAAAGCAGACGATTAAATATCAAAGTTCAAAAGAATTTCGCATGGATCAAGGACTGTATCCTACTTTTTTTTTTGCAAAATCAGAATTAATTTTAAAGATGTGATGCATTCCATAACATTGCTAACCACAAACATGATAATTTCTGTTATCTTTAAAATGCAAAATTCAAACGCACACGACATGAATATGTATATAAGTTTCTAATACATAATTTTCTAGCATTTCCTGTTGAATTCCCAGACATTTATGTGAGTGTATGTCTGTGGAGCTACTGTTGTGTGTGATCTTTTTTTGTGATCGCAGTAGCTGTGCTTATGCGAGTGGGGGGTTTTGTTGGGCTACTGTTGGCTTCCGTGTATGATTGGACATACATGCACCACCTTGCGCATGCGCGATATACAGTAGCCAAGCTATTGCGATGGCGTCATCACCATATTTAGAAACTGTGATGAACTTCTCTCATTTTAAAATTTTTAATTTCGCAACGGTTTCGATTTCGCAAAAATATAGTATCGTAACATTCGATTCTTGTAATTTGTTACTTGTTTTTTTGATATCGGCATAATCTATGTCGTGTAATGAATAAGAAAGAGTTAAGGGGTTCATTTACTCTACCGACCGCAGCAACTTGTGGCCTGAGAATACCCCGAGGAAGTTGCCGAGGCTGGAATGCTGGGAACTGCCCCGGGAGCTGGTAGCAGCCCCCCTGGTATCCCCACGCCGCACGGGGTTACAGGTCACGTCGCTATATAATCGTACCTATATATACGCACATGTTGGACGACTTTTTTTTCCAATTCAAATGCCTTATCTATGTGCAATAATAATAATATTTTTTATCATCATTATATTGAAATAAATACATAGGAACCATTCTAATTTAATTAAATAAATTAAAATACGTTTATATGAACGTTGGTATAAATTTGAAAATATTCATTAGTTCATTCATTTTTAGTTTTGATTTATTTTAATAATCAGTTCGTACGATGTTTCATAGATGATGCGATTGAGGTTCCATATACATTTTTCCTACAAATATATATACAGGGTGTTCAAAGTTATCTGCGCACTATAGCTATCTTCGTTATTTTTGGAGCTACAGAGTCGGTTAAATTAGCAAAGATACAGTGATTTTTCCGCTGATTACAATGCTTCACACAAAAAAACAATTGCGTATCACATTTCAGAGCCAACTCAGATAATTAGATTTTTTAAATGGAACACTCTGTATATTTATGTAGCAGTCGGTAGAAAATGAAATTTTGCACAAAATCTTCTTATACTACTATAACCCAGAAATGAAAAACAAAAGAGCTACGACGACATTAATACAGGTCACCGCACATGTGATAACTTTGTTAGTAGAGAAC
>JAFFZR010019869.1:0-12131 GCA_018397195.1 Lethrus apterus | reverse complement strand
AAAGTGAGTCGGAAAGGAAATATCGTCGAAAAACTGTTTTGAAGCGCCATTTTTCCAATATGGCGGCTACTTCCGGAAAAAAAGAGGTGGCAAAGTAAAAATTCGGAAAGAGCACGTCAAAATCTATAAATATACCAATTTTCAAAACTACCCTAAAACTTCACAGGTAACCTCCTTTTTGAGCGCCAAATGACTGGACTATAAGCTTTTTTTGTAAATGGGAAAGCGATCTGTACAAATGGACGAAAACTAGTTAAAAACATTTTGCGATAATTTTGTTTTAAGAAAAAAAAAGTAACTTTCGTTATTATGAATTACAGTCCTAGACAAACCTCATTTAAGGTCGTCGTTTTGCAGAGAATATTTAGGAATTTTTGAACATTCATAACAAAAGAATATCGACAGCACGACAGTCACAGAAACGAAAAGCGCGCAAAATATAATTAATTAATCCGTGTATTGTACCGCATTTTGACGATCAGTTTTCATATTTCGGTCGTTTGTAAACGTCTCGAACGGTTTTTCCTTCGATCAATCAAAATCGTTAATTGCGAGCGCGGTTCCTGTACAAGAGCGATAGAGGAACGCGGACGTCGCAATTTTATTAACGCGACCGTACTGCAAGTGACACGTCCGGTTTTTAAATGAAATTCATTTCGAACGCTGCGACAGTCGGCGGACTGGAACGTAATGAAATAAATTTTAATGAAAGGATCGAACGTCCATTTAAATTGAAGCTTTTTCGTTTGGTTTTTATGGATTATTTTGTGATGATTTTGTTATAGGAATAGTTCGTGTGGAACATGGTATGATAATTAGGGATCAAAGTTCGATTAGCACAAAATCAACATAACGCAACCAAATAAATAAATCCGTTTCTAAAGGACTTCATGTGATTTCGAATGAAGTTTTTCAGAAATCCTTTTCTAAAGTAAACAACTTACAATATGAACTGCGAGGACTTTTGCGTTTTGTTTGGGTAACTTTGGGTAATTTCTTTTTCTGGTTTGTTGACACACATTTAAAGTTGCAAAAAGCTCGGAAATACATTAAATGTGCAAGTTTTACAAATTTTAAAGATTGGCTCTTTTTCGAAAGTTGCTGATATTTTGACGTTTTCTGCGATTTTTTATTTTATATGCTAATATTGGGCGTTTTTAAACCAAACCCGCAGAATTAGAGCCAAACAAAAGCAAATCATTACCAACCCAACAAATCGAAGATTTTTTTTTTAAATATAAAAAATACGTTTCTGAATGATAGGATTTTGACAAATCCGAAAGGATTTTTATTTGTATATTTTTGGACTTATTTAAAAAAAATTTCTCCTTTGGTGAATCCCCATTGCTCTTTTGTTTCAATGCTAAATTTCTTTGATTTCTTTAGTGTAAACCAATACCAACGCAACAAATACAAGAATTTTTTAAATGTGAAAAAAAATTCTGAATGTTTGGATTTTACCAAATCCGAAGGGTTTTTTATTTGTATATTTTTTGATTTAGGTATTTTTAAAAAAAATATCACCATTGGGGAATCTTCAGCTTTTCTTCATGTATTTCAATGATAAATTTCTTAGATTTCTTTAAGATAAAATAACAGGATTTCTGGATTCTGGATTCAAAGATTGTACTATCCTTGCAGAGCGTCTCCTTTCTACCCATTCTAGAGCGTCTTTTTGGAACTGTCCGTAAAAATGTTTGTCCGTTCGCAAAATAACAGGGTCAGAATAAAAATATTCCGTTTGGAATTTCCACCAGGGTTTCATCTTTACCCTAATCCCGTCTCTATCCCAAACGATCTGCACGAATTTGAGAACTTCATTACCATAAATAAACCACCCGTTTCGTACCGAACGCGTTATCGCGATTGTTGGTTTAAGATCTTTTTTCGTTAAGCACCGCATATTGGAGCTCGTTAATCTGCGATGTTATCGTTTATCTTTATTACTTACCTGTTTGACAAAACATGTGTAGGGGCGTGCAGACCGTCCGACCGGCGTGTATTGTCCTAATTGTGTGGTAATTTTTTAAATTTCAGGCACCGATGGGTAGCGCAGATACGAACAATATCGGTCTGTAAATTTCACGCTACTTTGTCCCCGGTGGGCCCCCACTCGTTATTTCATCTGTCTCAATTCACCTGCTGGTGGATGTTATCGATTTTAATTGGCGAACAGGTGACTCAGCATTAAGGTATATTCGAGTTGCTTTTGCAACGACGCGCGACACAACGTATAAGTATATTTAAAAAAATTAATTTAATCATATTGTTTTAAATTTATTAAAATGTTAGCTAGTAGGTGGTGGTATACGTAGGTACTTGTTTATATAAAAAAAAAAAATGAAAGACTTGCAAAATACACAGACAATTATAGAAAATTAATAAATAATTAAACAAATAAAGAAAAAATGTTCTAGAAAGAAGACTATATGGAAAAACTCACACAAATAAAAACAAATGTAAAGCATTTTTCTTATTTTTTGGGAAGGAAACGATAAAGTTCAAGAAAAATTAAAACTTAATTTAAAACATAGTTGCCATTCATCTACACTACAGAACGCCCTCTACCAATTAATTTTTTGTTACAATTGATCCGAATTGTTTTTTTGCAGATTTTTTTATATTTTCTGGCAATCTTTGTAAAATGTTGGTCCCTAGTTATACCTCTTTCTATGCTTTTTTTACTCGATGGATTTTAAACAAATCAAGTCAAAATAATTCATCGCGTCGACTTCATCAATTGCACCGGAAGTTCGAGTTAAATCACTTTAATTTATCCCCACTTCCGGTACCAACGGAAGTACACATGTATTTAAATTACAACTAAATAATTTGTTCATGTTACCGTTAATTAAATTGCAGTTAATGTAGTTATGACTGAAAAAGTTAAAGGAAGCTCTAAAACTAACAGATAATGTGTTTCTTCACGATGAAGACGTAAAAATATAAAATAATTCGCGTGTGTAATAAATAACTAAAATACCTAACATATTGTTGCAAGTCTTCTAATTATCAGTTGCATCTGCAATGTTGTTATCGTTTTTTTTTTCCTTCGTTGTTGGAACTTTTAAACACAAATTTTTCCAGTTTGTAACCAAAATTAAAAGATGAACTGCATACTTTTAAAAGTGTATGCGAGTTCTGCAGGTAGCAATGATCAAGGAAAAATGGAAAAGATATGTTTAAAAATGGCCGCATTCTTGGAACTCCGGTGGACCTTTAAATTTTAAATACCCTTGTCCTAACAGATGTTTCCCAACGCATATACACCCATTATACACATACACAGGGAAGTCTATTTTTAAAACATGAGATAAATTCCGGTGTCGCTTTACCGAATCTGTTTGGTTTTTATCTTCGGTTGCTGTAAAATTTACCTCAAATTTGCCTAAACGTTTTCAAAATAAAACGACCTTTTAACTCAACCGATTAGTGCGAGTATTTCATACATACAAATACATTGTGCATTTAAACATGAGCAGTCATCAATTTTTCTTTTATTACTCATCAAAATAGAAATCGCTTTTGTATGTATATGTATGCACCGAGTTGTAAATTCGTCACGCTTTTTATTATCGGTGCGTTTCGCTTTGGATTTTGTGCCGTAACGTCCTTAGTCGTGTGGATGATTTTCGTTTGTTTGCAATCGGTAATTGTTGTGCTAATATTTAGTATTGTATAAAATAAAAGCATGAAAATGTATGATAAAATTGTTTGATAGTAGACGATAATTACCTTGGGCATTAGTATTTGTCATGGTACTTTTGTAATGAATATCTTTATTTAAATACTTTATTCAAATATTAAGCACAAAGGTCATTACGACTGATAAAGTAAAAAATACTCAAATAGTTTTTAAAAATTCAAAATCCATTTTTTTTTTAAACATTATGACCCATATGATCCCTAGTGACAAGGAAAAAATGAATGTTAAGTAATTTTTTTTAATTGTAAATTTTAAAATGTTTTTAGTCGATTTAATTTATATCTTTGTACTTTTGAAAATGTTTTAACATATTTAAGTGCTGTTGGATTGGGAAATTGACTTAAAATTTATAATTTCTAATATTTAATAAAAAAAAAATTATAATAAAAGCTTGACATGCATTGAAAGCTCACCTCCGTAGACTAACGTTAATTTCTGGGCGAATTAACCCGTTGTTATACGGCTACTATGAACATGAGATTCCTTGTCAAGACGCCTGATGTTACGACGTTCACCGAGAGATGGAGCTGTACATCAGTTTCCAATAAACACAGTGATCAATGTAGAATTTATTTATATGACAATCCCTCCATATTTAGATAAAATTTATTTATTTAATATAACACACTAATCACGAAAATGCCACTTGTTCTAACCTTGCCACTCACTTGAATTAAAAATCCCATTCATTTAATTTGTTAATTTAATTTCGTTTAATTTTATCATAAAAACAAAAGAAATAAAATTTTCCGTTTACATATAAAAAATAGCATTTTTGTATGAGTCGATTAAATTTCATAAGTCTGTTGGGTTGGCATGGAATAATTTTTATAATTTCGAATTCCTAAAAAAAAAATAGAATATTTTAGGTACTTCCAAATAATTTAAATCTTACAAAAATTTAAAATAAATAAAAAATCCAATTATATTTAAAAAGCAGCGCGAACCCAAGTATTTTTTTGTAAAATTAAATTTGTGTTGCCCCCTCTCTCATTGAAAGTATTTTTTTGTGTGTGTGACGTCAAATTCATGTTGAAACACGTTTAGCCGATTTATCGAAATATTACGGGCACTAAACTGTGTGTGAAGTTATGATGGACTCCATTCAAGAAATTTTGTTATAATTCTCAATTTCTGCGCAAATCTATGTTTAACTGAACAAATATTATTTTAGATTTTATATTAAAATAAAAATTAAAAAAATCTAATCATATAAAAAACATTTACCCGAATGTATTAAATTTTTTTAAATTTTTATTTTAATATAAAATCTAAAATAATATTTTTCAGTTAAAATTATAAACTATATCTAGAAAATTGTAGTGGGCGAGGGGACAACACAACAATTTAATTTTACAAAACGCTGTTTTGTAAATAAAATTAGATTATTTTATTTCTTTCGAATTTCTATTTGCAAAATTTAATTATTTGAAAGTACAGTATTTTACAATTTTTTTTTCATTTTTAAAGAATTTTAAATTATAAAAATTATTCCATCCCAACCCAACATACGAGATTTAATCGTTCCCTAAAAAAAGATTATTTTTTTATATATGTAATGGGAAATTTTTGTTTTGTTTTTATGATAAAATTAAATGGAATTAAACTAACTAATTGATAATTGATGGAATTTTTAATTCATGTGAGTTGCGAGGTCAGAACAAGTGACATTTTTCGTGATTAGTGTTTGATATTAAATAAATATATGTTAACAAAATTTTTATTTTGGGGAGTAAATACAATATATAATATATAATATAAATAAAAAATATTTAAATTTTAATTTTTATAATTTTTTTTGTAAATTTTACACGTTACATATAACATAAACGACATTTTTTTATTTTTTATCGCCTATCGGATTCAATGGAATCAATGGATTCCTTATTTGTTTAAATATGAATATTATTAGTCTCAAATTCTTAGTTGATTATAATACTTATTTTTTTTTTCTTTCTTGAGCGTGCAACCAAAGCACGCAAGCAATAAATATATTTTATCAAGCAATATATTTATTGCTTGATAAAGATTACGAAACACATATTTATATTATTATATTTGGTGTGTTGTAATAAATATATTTTATTGCACAACTCGAGTTTTAATTTGATTGCACGCTCAAGAAAAAAAAAAAAGATTTTTTGTAATGTTAACTTTAATATGAAATGTAACGGATTTTTAATTTTAATAAAATTATTATATTAAATTTATTTTCTCATAATGTACATATTAAAGCAAGATTTAAGATAGCACCTCCCCCTCCCGCGCCTAATTTTAGTAAAATTTTAATTATTTGCTTAAAAATGAAGCACCAACCTCACATAAAAATGTGTGTTAAACTACGTCCGGATCTGTAATATGAGTCCCTATTTTTTTATATTTCAAGGGATGTGATTTATACACCAACATAGTTGATTACAAAATTAAAATAACAAATTCCTTATTATCGTGCAGCTTTTACATTGAAGAAATATCTTTGAGTGTCGACAAAAGGCTACCACTGCTACCGGTGTTTTCCTACAGAAAACAAAAAAAACGGAAAGGGACAAATGAGTCAGCACAGATCGCGTTGCACGTACAGGTAGCAATCAGCTGTGCCGTCAGCTGATCGTTGCATTTCGGAATCGTACGGCAGCGGTCGGTCTTTGTTACCGGCTGATAGACCGGTAGGCGACACATTCAGTGGAAAGCCGGTTGCGTTGGTGTAGAGTTGCGTCGCGACGGAGGGACTCGCAATACTTGAACATTGTGATAATCAACGTACAAAGTGTTTTAGTTTTTTAATAGTGACTTGATTTATTGAAAAATTCGACCGATTGATTGGTCGATTCGTGATTTTGTCTGCGATATTCTTAGCAACTAAAGCTGCTAGATTAAGTGCTTATTGGTAAGTAAAAAAAAAAGATTCGGCGTTTGCAGATCGGTCCTAGTTTAAATTAAAAAATTTTGCAAATGCTTAAAAAAATAATCATTTTTATTTGACTTCCGGAAACCAAAAAAAAAAAAATATATGTATAATTTGAAAAAATGTAGAAATGAAATGGATTTGTTCTTTGGCTACAGACAAAGGATTTCGTTTAATTTTGCCATCCAGAGGGAAATTTCATCATTTCATATAATTCTGAACTAAAGGATACGTATGAACTATAAAGATTATGAAGTTTCTCCTATTAAGTTTAATCGATTCACTCATATATTTTTATTCTTTATATTGAATCTAAAATATACAATTTTGAATTTTTCCTTACAGAATTGATTTCAACCATAATCCACAATAAAATTCGTAGTTTCAACATGAATTGTTGAGTTTCAATTGATTTGAAAAATTAAAAAATATATTTTAATTAAATTTAGTATTTTTTTTTTGAAATTTTTACTTTTATATTGAAATCAAAATTAAGTAGTTACGAGCATGTAATTTTTTTGATCGATTGTGTAACATGTTCCAACATGAATTTTATGAAATATGGCGTCCATAAAAAAAGATTTTCTGTTGGGGGCAGAACGGTAATTATTTTTTTTTGTAATTTATAAAAATTCTAAAAAGTCATCTTTATATGTACATATATAAAAAATAAATAATCGGTCGATATTAATCTTATTTTATGATATCTACTTAAATAAAACGGTAATTATTATTTTTTTTGTAAATTAAAAATTTTAAAAAGGTATCTTTATATATACATACATATATAAAAAAATAAAAATCAGTAATCAGTTTTAATCGGTCGATATTAATCTTGTTTTATAATAGGTACCTATCTATTTAATTGTTACAAAACTCTAAAATATGATTCAGAGAATCACGAAAATCCTCACAAAAAGTATGGATCGGGTTCGCCCCGTAATCTTAAATTGCAATAAAATATTTCATTTTCGTACTAGAAAATTGTAGCAAATAATAAATCTTAAGTACCGGAAATTATAAAAAAATAATTAAAAATATTTATTTATTCTAAATTTAGAAAACAGGACAATTTATCCTTTTTATTTTATAAATATTGGATTTGCCGAAATGTTTCACTTTGTCATAAAATAGGGTAGGTACTTATAGATTTTAGTTGAAACTTTAAAAAACCATCAGTTACAAAATTTATATTGTTTTTCAGTCCAAAATTAAATGGCATTAACTTTTCCATCGGTTGCTTAACGCGGTTGAAAATTAACGTTCTGTTGTGTCGATAATAAAATAAATTACGGCACATGCAAATTTTGTCCCTGAATTTCAATATGAAATACATATTTCATTGAAACGTACAAATTTTAATAGGTTTTTAATGTAGGGGGCAACTGATTACTACTTATTATTATTTAAATTGTAATATGTTTATATTATAAAAAATAATTGTTTTTTGCACCAGTTAAAGTTCTAACCGGTCAGTAATTATACCAGTTTCTTATTTTTTTTTTGTATATACTTTAATTGTAATAAAATTTTATATTTTTTTAATGTTTTCCTTGGTTTGAAATGTCTGTTCTTAAACAATTATTAAAAAATTTAATTTAAATTTTTTAAATTGAATTTTAAATTAAAAATATAGTTATAAAGTTCGGTGCCCCCAGGGTTATTCTATAATTTTTTGATTAATATAAAATCATAAATATCGTTTCTTGAGATCGAGCGTAATTAATGCTGACAGGAATATAAAATATTTTTTTACAAGTTATATAATGTTGAAACCATAGAAATTCTTTTGTTTCTTACGCCCATTTCCAACCCTACTCGAAATTGGGTTATGTTTTTTTATTGGTCGCTTAACGCCTTTCAATAAAATTAAAACCGAAATTGCAATTTTAGGGGGCATTTAAAAACGTGTCGAGGTTAAAAAGAACAAAAAATCAAGTTTCTGTTTTTTAGTATTTCAGTTTCATTATTATTACTATTTTTAATAGAAAATTGTAACATTTGAAACCGTTCAGCATTTTACCCCTTTGTTCAAACAAAAAATATTAATATTTTGCGTCGGTTACCAACCCAACTCAAAATGGCCCTAAGTTTTTAATTAGTCGCTTTAACAGACATAATTGAAAGGGGCGAAACTGGTGGAGCCTTCTTTTTAAACATTTCTTTAAAATAAATTATTAAGTTATCTTCTGTTTAAATGAATATTTTATCATTTAAAATTAAACATGAATTAATCAAAAATTTGTTTCTAAAAAATTGTCGAAATTTAATTTTTTTTAGAAAAATAAATTGAATTTATATTTCTGGTATGAAATATTTTTACTGTGCCAATATCATCTCCATACAATAACTTGTGACGTTATTTTTTGTTTTTTTTTTTCAATTAAAAAAATAGAAAAATTTAGTACCTTATAATGAATTTTAAAAAAGGTAATTTTTATATTAAACTTATAAACGTATATAATTTTGAAAATTTCTCAATGGTAAATTTAAAAAATTCTACATTATTTTTTAAAGGAATTTAATTTAAAATTTTTAATTTTAGGTTACAATCCATCATATTTTATTTTTCCCCCAATTTGCAACACAAGAAAATAAGTTTCAACCTCTTTGTAAGACTGCTTCGGACTTGTTAATCCTCATCAGCATAGCTCTTGCAAGCAAATAATTTTTTCTGAAAATGATCTTAACGACCAACAATTTTTATTTCGTAAAATTCCAATCCAAATATTTATTTTTTTTCCTTCTCAATTTTCATGACCATGCATGTTAAGCAGGTTTCAGCTTTATTTCTATACCGTCGATAAATCCACGTAATTGCCCATAAAAGACGTATGCTATTTTAGCAGCAGACGAATTCCACGAATTCAAACTACTTCACTACTTAATCTTAAAATCGTGAACGTTCCAAAAAGATCTAATCGGATTTACAAATCTCGATGCTTACGCATGTAGCACGGTCGAGTCTGGGTTTACGACGCCAAGAATTTACAATCTCGCTCTTTTGCATCATCGAAAAGGCAGTTTGGTCGCATTCGTGTAATCCCCCATATTTGATCCCGACTTTATCTCCACGCCAAGATTTTAGTTTTAATATTTTGTGGAAAATAAAGGCGCGCGACGTGTGCTTTAGAGTATTTGTGGGATAAGACTTCTTATTTTATGAATAATATTTTTGTGAGTTCCACTTGCTATAGTTTGGTTAGTCCAGTGGAATAATAAAAAATAATATTATCGGCTGATGATGATACCATAAAATAATAGAAAATCGTGATACTAAAATCCTCAATTTACGGCCATTAACGAGTCGCGTTCAGCGTCGTGTCGTCCGTAAATTCCCTCGCGGTAATCGCCGATAAATTAAGCGAAAAGTAATCGTAAACTCGTCGCTTTGGTGGCAGCGAGGGGGAATTTTTCGTCTCCTTCGGCCGCGATAAACGCGAAACAAACGGCCGCTAAGCGGTTTCGAGCGGAAAGTTTATGGTTGCAGTTTGTTTTTATGCGTTCGGGATTTTGCCAGACGTCGTAGCGCGCCCGCTTTTCACGTTGGTTATGACGGACCGGCCGTCATAATTTCGCCGCTTTATTGGATTTAAGACCGGACACGCGTCCTATCTTAACTGCTGCGCCGCTCGTACACGAGGTCGGTTTGTTGGACGAATTACGACGTTATGTGTCAGTAGTAGGGATTCTAACTCGAGGACAATTTATTTTCTTGATGTCCACTTTGCGTATTCTCGAACGAAATAATACCCCGTACCGGTACGGACGGAGTTGGATGTTTATTCGTTGAACTTTGACAATTAAATTGGATTTGGTATCCTATCTGATTTACGTTAAAATACAAGATGAAAATACTTATTGTAATGTGTAAGAATGTGAAGAAATAATATCTTACAGGACGCACATTAATGGCTACAGGATAATTTTTAGAACCGAATGCACATACAGGCTGACTGACGAAAAACCTTTGGCGCTGTATCTTGCTTAGTTTTTATCCGATTTGAACAAATTATACATCAAATGAAATCGCTTTACAAATACTTTGACATAGACCAAAGTAATATTTTTTCTTGCGTCCAGTTTTTGACAGATCACAGTCAACTTTCTTTTTTCAAATGGCACTGTATATATTTTTTTATGCATTCTTATGGAGAATTTTTTTCTGAATACCCTTAAGTAAAAAGATAAAGCAAAAAAATTATTTTAATTGAAAAAAAAAGAAAAATTCAAAAATCTAGTAACCAGAATTAAAGCAATAAAAATCTATTGTATGTGCTCAAAATTGCCTCCGTGCTGTTCCAGACACTGTCGACACCGTCTGGAAACGTCCATCGTTGCATTCAGTAAAAAAAAGGGGGTTATTTCCTGACAGACTTCCACTATCCTTCTCCGTAAAACTTCTCGGCTATCCGGAGGAGTAAAATAAACTTTGTCTTGGATGTAACTCCATAGAAAAAAATCCAACGGATTCGACCAATTCGCTGGCCGGCTAGATCCCCAGATTTGAATCCGTTGGATTTTTTTCTATGAAGTTACACCCAAGACAAAGTTTATTTTTAATGGCGGTTCTAAAATTCATTTGCCTAATTATGTAAATATAAATAGTATGTACCAACAGATAATTGTGAACTTTGAGTAATAAAAAATCGTCAGGTATTGAAGAAATACCCCATTGTCTCATACAATCTATCAGTAGTAACGTTGTAAACCCTCTAGTTCACATAATAAATTAATAAATTTGTGTTTTGAACAGGGATTTTTATCTGACAAACTTAAAATTGTGAAGGTACTACCGGTTTATAAAAAGAGGAGCCAGTCGAATGTCATCAATTATAGACCTATTTCCTTGATATCCGTATCTGGCAAATTAATGGAGAAACTTCTTGTAAGCGGTTACTGTCATTTTTAAATAAATAATATCTGAAAACCAATTTGGGTTCATGCAGGGTAAATCGACAAATAATGCAATGTATAATACCTTAAATAGCATATACGCTGGTTTAGATACGAATTCGACCAATTCGCTGGCCGGCTAGATCCTCAGATTTGAATCCGTTGGATTTTTTTCTATGGAGTTACATAGAAAGACAAAGTTTATTTTACTCCTCCGGATAGCCGAGAAGTTTTACGGAGAAGGATAGTGGAAGTCTGTCAGGAAATAACCCCCATTTTTTTACTGAATGCAACGATGGACGTTTCTAGACGGTGTCGACAGTGTCTGGAACAGCACGGAGGAAATTTTGAGCACCTACAATAGATTTTTATTGCTCTAATTCTGGTTACTAGATTTTTGAATTTTTCATTTTTTTTTCAATTAAAATAATTTTTTTGCTTTATCTTTTTACTTAAGGGTATTCAGAAAAAAATTCTCCAAAAGAATGCATAAAAAAATATATACAGTGCCATTTGAAAAAAGAAAGTTGACTGTCATCTGTCAAAAACTGGACGCAAGAAAAAATATTACTTTGGTCCATGTCAAAGTATTTGTAAAGCGATTTCATTTGATGTATAATTTGT
>JAFFZR010019868.1:0-12194 GCA_018397195.1 Lethrus apterus | reverse complement strand
TCATGATATCCAAAAGTATTTTGATTTTTTGCTACAAGTTTTAACTGAAAACCATGTCCTCGATAAGCCAGGAAATACCTTCAATGTTGATGAGACGGGAATACAAGTTAACAATAAACCAGGGAAGGTAGTAGCTACAAAAGGGGCAAAAAATGAATTCTCTGACGACCTTCCTCCTGGTCTAGTGTATTTATGAACCTAAAATCCTCCTACATTAGTTGCGACTTATTCGTAAAATGATTTACTGAATATTTTTTAACAAAAAAATACAACTCCTGGATCAGCCATAATAGTACTGGACGGGCATTCGTTACACTACAATGCTATCGAGCTTTTAGATTTAGCTGTACATTATTATGTAACGCTATAATACCTACCTAGTCATACAGCGTAGAGTTTACAGCTATTAGAGAGATCATTTTTTAAGCTTCTTGTAGCATATTATTTTGAAGAAGTAAAAAATTGGACGATTCACACAAAAAAATTATCTAGAACCGTAATTTCAAAACTGATAGGTGTTGCCTGGGGAAAAGCAGCGACAATTTTAAACGGAGCTGTTGGTTTTAGAGCATGTGGTATTTCATCCTTATAATCCATAGGCAATTCCAGAACACTTATTTTCTATTTCCGATAAGAGCATTTCAAATTACAGAGAAAATTTAGAAAATCAACCTTCAACCTCTCGAGAAAATTTGGAAAATCAACCTTCAACCTGTCGAGAAAATTTAGAAATTCAACATTCAACCTCTCGAGAAAATTAAGAAAATCAACCTTCAAACTCTCAAGAATACGTTGCAAGTTCAGAAAGATATTCTAGAATTCGCACAGATGTTCAATCTGCGGCTCAAACGGATCGAAATGAACCAGCAATCTCTCACAGGGAATGACTTTTATTCTACTTAGCCAGAAAGGTGCCCGATGTAGAGATGCTTTAATGTCGGATGATGATCTTCAAAAAAATTCTAAAGAACATGAAACGCCTTCGAAATTTTTAAGAGAAGTCAATCCCATTCCCCTCATTCCCTTGAATATTTCTAAAAGAAAGCAAGGAGCTCTTGTGTTAACTTCTCCAGAAAACAGAGATAAAAGGAAAGTTTTTGCCGAGAAGACAAAACTTGCTGAACAAAATGCTGCTAAAGAGAAAACACTGATAAAAAAGAAGTCTCGAGCAAAAGTCAATTCAAAATGTAGCAAGAAAAGAAAAAGAATGTCTTCTAGTTCTGAAGATGAAAATGAGCCTATTTTGTCTTCTTCTGATGCGGTGTCAAGTGAGTCTTATGAGTTTGAGAGATTATTATTACACAACTAAATCCAAAATCGTCTGGATCCAATGTATAATCTGCAAGCATTGACTTCATGATACATGTATCGAATATTCAAACATTTGCAACCACTATGGGCAAAAGAAAGGCACTAATTAGTAGATATTTTATATCAGGGAGTATTTCACCATACCTGGGTGAAAAACGCCTCAGCAATATGATCTTGTTAAACTTGTATGTTGTCTAAGTTACGTTAAGTTTTCAAGTCCTTTATCATTATTATTTTTAACATAAGATATTACTTTTTACTTTTACCTGTTTGCAGTGTTTGTATTTAAGTTTTTTGAAATACATATTTTTTTCAAAATGTGGGGCGTATTTAACCATTTTACCATATACACAATTTTTGAATACGGCATCGAATTTAAAGTGATATCTGTGCATCTCCAAATGCACCGAAGCATCTGCGTGTAAATTTCAAACCAAAGTGGATTACCGGGTATACTAAATAAATAAAGCTTCTCGTGGTCGTTTCCTTTGACAACAGCGAACGGCAGTTTCGACAACGATGGTTATTGAGCGCATATTGAAAGACAGTCTAGATGGCTTCTATATTAATTTCCCTCAAATGTCAATGCGTCGGTACCGGGACGAACTTGATTGCCGGATGGATACGTGCCATTAAATGATTAAAGCGTTCCGACATCAAAAGTCCTTCCCTTCATCTGTCCGTCAACGGTTAAGCGGGACGTCACCGATTGACATCGAACCTATCTTGCGTGGGTTTATCATTATCATCATTATTATTTTAAATTGCATCCACAGATAAAAATAAATTAAGACTGCTTTGTTTTAAAAAATGTGTATTTATGAATATTTATGAATTTTTGTATAATCCAGTAACAGAAGATTTTTATTATAAATATATTAGATGGTCGTGCCCGTAATTATTAATTAATTATTTTGTGCGTTTTTTCCCCAAACACGAAACAAAATCCGATAAAACCTCGTTTAAGGACTCATGTTTCAGCAATTTGGATTGCACGAGTCGAAAGTTTAGGACAACTAAGCCGACTCGCGAAATAATGGCATATAAATCCCTTTTTCAATTCCGCCTGCCGTTTAAATATTAAATTTTTTAACGTTTACGCAAATTAAAGATGGGAAACTTTACACTGTAATTTTAAATTAATTTCAATTAAAAAACGTAAAAAATAGTTGAACGTCTGCTCGTCAATATTTTAAGCATAAAACCTTTTCCTAAATCCTAAGTTAAATTGAAGTCGTAATCAGGTAATATAGACTAATGCATCGCTAGTTTATGTAATTAATCTATCACTGCACTCCGCTGTTTAAACACATTAAATTTGAATTAAAAGAGCCACGGCTTTAAATATAAATCATTGGCAATTTATACATAATAAATTTAACATAATCCAAAACTAGATTAGATAAATTCCATTGTATTGGCAAAATGCCTTAACCACGCTCGAAGATTTACGTTCAATGGATTTTCAGATACACACGACGTCCTCCATCGCCTTCCACGTATCGTTTCGTACAAGCAGATGAAATTTGAGCGTCGCGTCCTTTATTCCTTAACGAGATTGGCGTGTTACTGCACCTTAATTCCAGCAAGTGGATGTCGAACCTCTGCGACCATTTATCTTGTCGATCTAATTATTCACTTAACACACAAGAATCGAGTTAGAAACTCTGTAAATGTATAGTAAGAGAAAACGTTTTGAGAATTACGGGGTGTGATCAAAAAGTTTGCGGAAAAAAGCTGTGCCCGTACCTACAGTGCGGTCCAAAATTTCCCCCCATCATAACTTTTGAACGGCTGGAGCTATCGTTATGAGAAACACGTCGATTTTTAATTTTTACGTACTAAATGTTGGTGTTGTCAAAAATTTAATTCCGCTTCCGGTAAAACCGGAAGTGATGTCAACTTTCTTATTTTAATGGAACACCCTGTATACGTTTGACGTTTTTGGAAAGGTGATGAATAGACGAATCCAAAGATACCGCATATATTCAACTTTAATTTGAAAAGTAGCAAGATAGGCAGCAATAATTCTGTGGTCGGCGGTTAAAAGGTCATAAGTCGTTTTTGTAGTGTTGTTTAAAAAAGGGGCTTCTTTTGATCTGTTAAACCGTGATAAGTCTATTTATGCTGAAAAATGTAAAAAATAAGATGCTGAATAAGATATAATATCAAATACAAGGAATTATGATAGTTTAAAAGGCATAAATGGACATAACTCATAATTCTCTAAAATGTACTTAAACGCCGACCACAAAATTTTTCTGTAATATGTTATTTTTTTAAAGCAAAATTGGCCAGAAGTTTGTAATAAAGATTTGCTTTTATTTGTTTATGTTTATTATTTGTTTTGGAGCTAATTAGTTAGTAAATGTCTATTAAAGGTTTTTCTTGTTATTTAACACTAAAAATATTTATTACCATATGGCTAACTAAGGAACACATGAAGAAAATGGCAGAAAAGTTATTGCTGTCTCTCTTGTTATTTTTCAAATTAAAGTTAAACTTATGGTATCGTTGGATTCGTCTCTCCGTCGTCTTTCCAAAAACGTCAAAATATACAGGATGTTCCATTTAAAATAAGAAACCGGGAATAAATTTTGTACGTAAAAATTAAAAATCGACCTGTTTTTTCTCATAACGATACCTCCAGCCGTTCAAAAGTTATCATGGGAGGGGGAGTTTTGGACCGCACTATATATATTAGAAATGAAAAAATTTTGATTGATCTTAAAGAAAATGGTGATCAATACATTATTTTAAATGCAAATTTAGATTATAAGCAGGCAATTTTAAAATATATTTTTGGTAGTTTTTCTCGGTATGTGAGTCCCTACATGATTTATCGAATTATTTATTGATAAAAATAGCACACTGGGTTACTGTACTTCACTATACGTTATACAAATTCACTATGCAGCAACCTTGGCAGCTGGTGCTCTACTTTCAAGTTATCTTGAAAATAGTACTCAGCATGTTAAGATAAATAACACTATTAGTGAGCCAGCTAACATATTCTGCGGAGTCCCACCGGGTACGGTGATGGGACCTCTCTTGTTTATATTTATTTAAAAGATTATTTAAATAAATCGTGAAACAGCGAAACATTTATCCAAGCGCCATTTTTGTGTCAACTGAAAACTTATTTTAAGTATCTTGTTTAGAATAACTATACCTATTATTATTATTATTAAGAAACACATTTTTATTAGTTGAGGAAACAACTTATAGTTTGAGACTAAAAACTTCTAAATTGCTGGAAACATTAACCAATTCAATTATTTTCAACATTTCGATGGAAACCTCGCCGAGTCTTCGATATCCATCCCATTCGAATAAAACGTTCGGAAAGTCCGGCAAATCACAAATCTAATCCGAGATTTAACTTGAATCAAACGACCGTAAAACCATCTCGGACGACCGACCGACCTCGCCACAGCGAGAATAAAACGTTACCCGTCCAAAATATTTCCAATCCGGTCGCCGAAGATAAATGAAATCGAAGTAATAATTCTCGACGAAGCAATCGGAGATAACTTGCGAGTGAAAATATGTCTGCATCGGCCGCGCGAATTCAGCTGATTTAGCCAATCTCTTTACGAAAAGAATTACGAAAAGAAAAATTGTTTTCGCGACGCGGAGCGTCGTTAATTGCAACTAGAATTTTTGTCACTAATGGCCTGGATAAATTTGGAATTTGTTGCGATACTCTAACGTGTAGGCTTTCACGAATCGGGCAAAATTTCCAATTAACCTCGCAACTCGACATCCAACCGGAAACAAATTATTATTATTTTGTTATACGTAATAATAAATATGTTTGAATTAACGATACAGCATTAGCTAATGATAAATAAACACTATTAACAATCTGTGGAATACGCCGGGTGTGCAATTAATTATTGCGCTTCCGCTTTCAAGTGCCGCTTAGTTAGCGACGCTTTCCAGCGTCCCACCGTCCTGGCGCTTACAAATCACGCACCGGCACAATATCACGGCTACAAGCCAACATACACCGGCTAGGCTGGATCCATTATTCCGATTGTGGCGTCAATTAGTGCATGAGAGGAATCTCGTGTCCTGACACTGAATTGTTAATTGCACTTCGTGATATTACGACGGTAAATGGCGTCGGCGTCGAAATTTAAAGATCGTCCATCGAGGTAGATAACCAATAAACGTGTAAGGTGTTTTAATTGGAATACAAAATCCACCCACTTATTATATACTAAATATTATAACAATTGAATAGATGAGTGGAAGAAGGATAATATTCCCAAAAATGCGAATAACATTACACGGCACATTGATAACTGATAAACTGACATTACACTTCGAACATTTTCCAAGAAATAGCTGATTTCATGGTCTAGAATTTGTCAATGGATCACTTTTCAATCGAACTTTTTGGGCAAGAAGCATATTTTTTTTGTTTTTCTCAAAAGTGGGGTTGCTCAAAAGTGTTGCAGGAATCCGTCTATTGTTTCCACATATCCACATATCTTAGCCATGTTTTGGGTTTTAGTTCACTGGAGTCTATTGCCTTTTTCAGAAAGAGACTCTCCGAAGATCACACATTGCAAGAACGCAGCACACTGAGTGTGAATGCCATCATGGAGCTGCTAACTATCTGTATCAACACCACATACTTTCAGATAGAAGATAAATTCTACCAACAAGAATTTGGTATGGCCATGGGATCCCCACTTTCTCCTATACTTAGCAACATATACATGGAAGAATTTGAGAAAAAGGCAATAGACTCCAGTGAACTAAAACCCAAAACATGGCTAAGATATGTGAATGACACATTTGTCATCTGGCCACATGGAAGAGAAACAATAGACGGATTCCTGCAACACCTAAACAACATAGAGGAATCAATTAAATTCACAATGGAGATTGAAAAAGAAGAGCAGATACCTTTCCTGGATGTATTAGTCCAAAAAAAGAACGATCATGAACCCATCACGAAGGTCTACAGGAAACCTACATACATGGGACAATATCTGAACTATGATTCCAACCACAACTTGGCAATCAAAATAGGGGTAGCGAAATGCCTATATGACAGAGCAACAATCATCTGCTCAAACACAGAAGAAAGGGATAAAGAACACAAAACCATTTCCGAAACACTCAAACGAAATGGGTATCCCGAAAGAATACTAGAAGAAGCTAGGTCAGAAAGAGAACAGAGGAAAGACAGACCAGCTATCATCACCACAGCGGTCATCTCATATGATAAAGGACTCTCCGAAAAAATAAGAAGGATAGGAAATCAGCGCAACATAAGAACGGCATTCCAAACTAACAACACCATGAGATCCATCACAAAAGTGAAACCCAAAAATGAAAATCAGGACACAAAGAACTGCGTATACAGAATACCGTGCGAATGTGGACATCAATACTAGTAACTAAGCGCCCACTTAACATCAGAGTGGAAGAACATAAAAAGCTAACAAGACTAGGGGAAACGGACAAATCCCGCATAGCTCAGCACGTGGAATGGAATGAAGACCATAGAATAAAATGGGAAGAAGCATCAATAATATCAGAAGAGGAAAAACAAATGGAGCATCATTATCAGAAACATATTCGTAAATTAATACATTGTATAAATTAGAATAGAAGACAATCTATCACATTTGGCTATAAGTTATTCCACGATTATTTTTTAAATTACTTAACTGTATTATTAATAGTTTTCAGCAAAGTTTTGAACGTTAGACCTCTGCTAAATAAATATGGTAGAGTCCACAGTTGCCGGTTTGGAATCTAAGAAATCTAAGAAATATGCTATCCAAGAATATGGCAAACTAGGCCTCACTTGAAACATATTTCGATCATACTCGGTCGCACGGAGTCTTTTTAAAAGATTAAAAGAGTACTTTGCAAAAATGTGAGCATGAGTTACAAACAAAAATCTAGGGGTTCCACAAGGATATAGATTGGGACCAACATTTTTTTTTTATACGTTATAAGCTTATTTGAAAAGCTGTTTTTTCCCACTATGTAGAGTGCAGAGTTGGCTCGAGATCAAATTTTATCATAACCACAATGTGACCCCCCCCTAAGATTTTAGTAAAATTTATTTATTTAACATGAAAACGAAACGAAACAACATATTTATGTCAGGGAAGATATAGCCTTGCAAACACGTGTGAGTTGGATTGGGTTCGCTCTTGATACATACCCCTTTTATGCCCCCTGGAGATCCTAGAGATTCCATTGTTCTGGAAATATTTCAAATATTTGTGAATATAATTTATAATATGCCTGATAATAATATGCCTGGAGTTAAATGAGGCAAATAGAGTTTAATAATTTTTACAAAAATACCATCACATCCACCTAAAAAGTGAATAATATTTTCAAAACAATTGAATTTATTTATTTTCATTTATTTGTATAGCAGAAAATAAGTGGGACTAACCTAAAAAATTAAAACAAAATAAACGAAATAAAAATTGTATTTTTGAAATGTATCCTTCTTAAGTAAAATCGAAAATCGTGAACCAGATCGAATTTAATTGAAAGTCATTAAAAAGGAATGATTTTTCTTGAACAAAAATTTATATTTGTTTCTTGCTATAACAGATGCAAAGCCTTTATTGGCCGTCTCCCCTCTCATTGCGGGAAGAGAAAGGATAGTTTTAAAATAGGCTATACGCAAGTAGAATAAGAAAATATAGGATGTAACTGAAACTGAACGAGTCAGATTTTTTTTATATATTTGTAGTTGGTTAAATAAACGTTTTAAAAATCAATCTCAAAAAATTTATTTTGGTCCTTCGAGCGGATAATCGAATTCGTAATTCGAACCGTTAAAAAAAAACCAAGTTCGTAACTTGTACATCAAAAATCAAAAGAAATACATATTTGTTTTCCTATTCTCACGGATCGTCGTACGATCCACCAACAAGGATCGTGAAAAAGTGAATTAAAGAAGGCCTTGATTGAACGTTCTTGGTTGGCAACACTGATTTGATTGATTAATAAATAATGATGAATAAATAATAATGTAATGACATAAACAAATTTGAAGTTTGAGAATTGATGTGATTTTATTAATTTTTTGTTACTGTAAAGTTCAAAACCTTCAAATACAATTACATAAATGTCATATCATTAGGTATTTATTTGTTATTGTTGTTGATTAATGGCAACCGAGCTCACCAGAGCGCTCATACAGTCACAAGTTTTTGCCGACACTAGGTGTGCATTGAAGTACGTGTGACATGTCATGCCTACAGCCGTTAGCAATTCAAGTGTCAAATTTGTGTTTGTTTCTTTTCTGTATAAAAGTAAGAGCTTGTCACTCCAGAAGTCCGCCCATATGTCTAGAGCACCAATGATGAATGCTACTAGTCAAGCTACTCCAGTCTTCTTTATTTATTTATTAATCAATCAAGTCAATGTTGCCAACCAAAGATGTTCTTCAATCAAGGCCTACTTTTTCACGATCATAAGCTTTGTTTTCTTGGTCTAAATTTAGGTTTAATTTTGGGTCAAGAAAAGTAAGTAAAAATATACAGTGTGGTGATAAAGTTTGGAACAAAATTCATAAAATTTCTATAATGTTTTTAAGAAAGTCGCTCGGACAGGTCAATTTTTGTTTTTGAAATGCCGTCTTCTGACGTTAATTTTTTTGGAATGTCGTCGTCATTTGTTTTTGCACAATGACGTCATCATAATTTTTTTTTAAATTACTACCCCCACTTTTTTCTTCTGTTTTTAATAGACCTTCTTACTACTTAAACGGCGATGTAAAAAAATTGGTACCTTACATAACAATTTTTTTGAATAAATAACAGATATAAATTTTTTGTTTAAACAAAAATTTTAATTTTTTGATGAAAAAAAAAAAATTCGGTAATCACCACTTAAACATCAAGGAGGTCTATCAAAAGCAAAAGAAAAAAATAAGAGGTGTCGTTTAAAAAAATCGATAATGACGTCATTGCACCTTAAAACTTCACTCTTCGTCTTAGATACATAAATTACTGTTATTTGCTTTAATTTAGAATGTTTACGATTATTATTTTTACTAAATTATAACCAATAATTATGTGAGGTACTAATTTTTTTACATCATCGTTTAAATAGTAAGAAGGTCTATTAAAAAGAGAAGAAAAAAGTGGGGGTTGTCATTTAAAAAAATGTATGATGACGTCATTGTGCAAAAACAAATGACGTCATTCCAAAAAAAAAATAATGTCAGAAGAGGGCATTTTAAAAACAAAAATTAATAACATTATAAAACGCTTTTATGAATTTTGTTCCAAACTTTATCACCACACTGTATAATCAAAACTTTCAGTTGAATTTTCTCATAATTGATATTCAAATGGACGTACAGAAGGAAAGATAAACCATAAAATAATATAACATAACATAATCGTTGACCTCTATTACCGGAACGTGTCGATATGTATCAATTTGTCAATTTGTCCTTCTGCAAATTTTCGCCAATCATTTCTCTTTCAGGTAAGATCCTTCGCCTCCATCCACAATTTTCCTTAAATTTTCGCCACTCCTTTCTGTTTTCCTAGGTTTCCTCTTTTCTTGATAATCTCGTTTATACTATCATTCCACGTTTTCCTCGATTGTCCACTTCGATTTTTTCCAATTTTCCCAGCTTCCCATGCCTTATTTACTTCTCCATTTTAATTTGCTCTCTTCCAATAATAATTAATTAATCTAAAGGTACGTGTAATATATTCATCTCCATGCAAGTTTCGTGTCTCGTTTGTCGTTAAAATTTGATTCGGTCACGTGTTGAAAAGTTCCAAACGAGACCCGCGGGTACTTTAAATACACGATTTCGCAACGAATTAAATTGGCACCGCGTCCGAACGACAATTCCCAAAACCGGTTCGACAACAAACCCACATAAACAAATAGCACCGTCGCGTCGCGTCGTTTTATTTACAAAAGTGTACTTAACGTAACGCAATTTACATCTAGATGGCGGCCGTGTCGACATGTTTTTGTTAATTACGCGCCGTTTAATCGGATCGCGTCGACTGCGAAATTTCACATCGCGACAACGTATTTTGAATATAGTTCGATTTATCGGCTAATTTATCGCCGTTACGTTTCATTGGCGATCCGGGCATGTTTTTCGTCGGGGACAGACGTAACATCAACGGGTTCAATTTGTTGCAGACGACGGACGCAGTGATTCTTGAATGAAATGCAAGCGGCATCGAACCAATTAATAATGGTCTCATTAAAAACGCATTGAACTCCAAACCACTGATTACCGGCCTTTAGTGGTGTAATTGGGTATGAAATTGACTATTCAGCGTTCGGGATCACGTCACGTGGCTACCTGCTGTCCTCGAGGGTCTCATTAGAATATTCCAACGCCAATTTGAATCATAAACGAACGGAACGTTTCACGCAAAACTCAGAAATTGAACGTTGGCGTACATACAAAAATACGAAAATCCAATGTGGCTTAGAACGAAAAGAATGATATACGATCCGCAACAACGAGAAATAAATCACAAATTGCGAGATTTTTTGCGCTTTTTCCCACACAAAAGCGTCGAAAGTGTTTCGAGCCGTGCGTTTCGCGTGCTCCTCGTCTTTTGTTTATGGTCGTTTGTCATCCGGTTTTTCATACGTAACTACCGCCGCCGCCTGCGTTGCCGCCGCCTTCTTGAGATGCTCGAATATTCCCCACTTGTCTTTGTTTAATTCCTTTTGAGCTGTCGACCTGGTTCTACTCACCCCAACTATTTTGCTCTCTCTCTCTCTCTCACACACACACACACACATACGCACTAGACGTCACCTTAGGGTGAAATAGTGCACTGTATGACTTTTACGTGAAGCACTAGCTACGACGATGCTTCCTACTAGGGAGAAATGCACCCCTGAAGTGGGCATTGTTTATTGCGGTTGCAATCCTTGATTGTCTTCCCGAGCAGGATAGACGAATGGTTTATTTAAGAATTTATTACATTATGTTGTGTGTACGGTTGTAATTAGTTATTTTGTTAAGGCAAAGTTGGTAAAATAATGGGTGATCCAACCTTTGAGTTGTACAGATAATGGCTGGTTCAATAAACAATTTTCAAAAATAATAAATGGTAAAGAAATATTTTTCTAACCCACTTCAACTGATCGAACCCAATACAGAGGCTGATCCTTTGGCTGTGGTTACGAATTACAACCATAACCTTATTCTACTATTCTATTATTTACAATTTATATCATTTTCCCTTTTTATTAATTCTCCTTCCATGTTTCCAATTATAACGGTAATAAACACGAAAAAATGTATATGTATATAACAGAAAGACGGGAGGAACAAAAATTTGGGAGGAAGAAATTTTTAATTGGAGACGCCAACAGCAAAAAGAGTAGGGGAAGAGCAAAAAGGTAGGTAATATCGAGGGTAAAGAAAGAATATAAAGGCTGAGAGGAAGTGGAATGGAGGAGGGAAGAAATACAGAGCCGGACGGTAGCAATGGGTAGAAGTGTACAGTAAGCAAGAAATTAAGAACATTACGAAAGAATAGAATAGCTGAAGTATGGACCTAGAATGGGAAGGAAGAGGTATTAGAAGAACACGGAGAGATAAAAAACAGGACATAGAATGCTGGTAATAATAAAAAAAATTAAATAAAAGATAACAAAAAATCTGACATTAATATAGAATAGCTGAAGTATGGACCTAGAATGGGAAGGAAGAGGTATTAGAAGAACACGGAGAGATAAAAAACAGGACATAGAATGCTGGTAATAATAAAAAAAAATAAATAAAAGATAACAAAAAATCTGACATTAATATAGCTTTGGGAGAAAATAGCGGAGACAATCTGCACTCAACTATAGTTTTAAAAGTTTTCATCTGAACAACATTGTCT